>JAQFZN010001634.1:0-14706 GCA_034687075.1 Geophilus carpophagus
GTTATGTTAGTTTTTTCACGCTTTTATTCCTTCGTGTCTTTAGGAAGCGAGAAAACAATCTGCTTAAACGGTAAAGGCGAAGAGGTCAACTCCAGGGTAGAGTAGAAGCCGAGAAATAGGAAGAGGTTGAAGCGCAACCTCACTTGGCCTCACATAAAGCTAACTCTACTCTATTGCAATTATAGGTTTTTGTCACGGCCATTAATTCCACAGAGTGATTTCCACTAGAAGAGAAAATAAAAAACAGAAAAAAGCCCCCAAAAAAGATAGAAAGAAGCCAAAAATATATATATATATAATATTAAAAAAAAATCTTTCTTAACTTTTTAATATCTTAAATCTTTTAAAGTTATGTACTGAGATTTAGAAAGTTTTATTTCGTAAATCACGAAAAGTTAAAGAAAAAATGTTCAAATTTAATTTTTTTTCTACTGCGATAAGTCATTGGACAGAAAAAGTGAAAAAGAATTTTAGTTGAAAAGTTTGTCATAATCAAATCGCTCCGAAAAGGTCTTTCTGCATTATAATAAGTAGAAGATAAAAAAAAATAAAAATAAAAATGAAAAAAAAGTAAAATTAATAACATTTTCAGAAGAAATGGGAACCTGCGTCCCGGGCGTTATTGTTATCGATTCGCTCAGACGTCTTAAAGAGGAACAGATTTATATTTAGGGCTGACACAAGAAATAAAATTCCAAGGCTTAAATTTAATCAATAGTGCATTGTTATATAGCAAAAAAAGTAAACTCAAGTGTAATTTCCATTTGCTTCGGAATTTTACGACATTTGTACAACTACTGATCCTAAATTTTCTTTTATTTCAAAATGGCTGCGTCACAGATGCGAGACGACGAGTTTTAAATGTTTCAAGGCTAATAAAATTTCTAATAATTGTAATGATAACTTTAATGACTAATTAACTTTATTGTTCTAAAGTTCTGCTCACATTTCTTTTACTAATCGCAATCCACTAGTAACTAGTACACAAGTGCACTTACCATTAAATCACGTTACAGTTTGCTCAACATCACTAACTATAAAGCATCGGGTGAAGTTTTAGATTTATGACTTCTTTAGTTCTTTGTAACACTACAGGAAATAGTGCTGCTATTAATCTTTACAACACATTTTTGTCACTTTGTCTATTATGGGAATCATAAAATTACACTATTATTTTTTTTCTGCTGAAGTCAAAATCTCAAAAAAAATTCTGTTAATGATTATTTGACCATATATAAATCTACGACTTATAAACAGTAGATAAAATATCAATTTACATTTCATTTAAATACCAATTGTATTTGGTAACAAAACAATGGACATAGCGAAATAGTGATTAAATCTTTCGCAGTTGCTCACAAATCAGCTTATAATTGAATCGTACATGTTAGCAATGTTGACTGTTCATTGCAAAGCAAAGCGCTTTAAGAATGAATGTCTTGTTTCTCCTTCCACACAGAGAAGTGTTAATCAGAGCCCATTGGGAGGGCATTTGAAACCACTCAGTAGGGGACAATGAGTGCAGCCAATAGGGAATTGTAAACCCAGAATCAATAAAATTGCCTAACTTTAAGACGCAATTTTTGGTACTGCGGTCATCTAAAGCTTTTGGGCAGTGCAATAAACGTAAACAAATAAAGACCGGACAAATTACCCAAATGCCATTGGGTCAAAAACATAAACTATTATTTTCCCTCACTTCACTCAGAGTCCTTTCCCTATTCGCTAAAGTGTGGTCCAACAAAAACATACACTGTTTAATCTTTTAGATGTGATAGTAAATTGTTCAATGTTTGCTTTATCTTGTGCAGAACCTCGGTCTGGATCGCAATAAAATGCAGCATAATTTGTGTAGACTTTTCCATTTTTTTTTCTTTTTTTACGATGATTTGAGTTGAAACCACTACACAACACGACCATACATAGCGTACTATTTCACGAAGCCTATCTCTGGATAATAAATTCACACGTTGCTTACTCTAGAGACCAATAAGTCCTTTTCTTCTGCTTTATGTCCTTTAAAGAAATCGAAGACACAACACATTCAGCTTAAATTTTTTTTAAAGTGAATGGCCTTTAATTCCTTCATTCGTCTTAATAAGCAAAATAAAATTAAATGAATAATTGAAGTGGAAAATTTTTTAAATTTATTTTTAAATTTATTTTAGAAACAAGTTAAAAGCCGTTAAAAGTCCACGTCCTTTGTGCTTGACATTGAACAAATGTTCACTTTGCCTTAGATTCTTAAGTGAAGTCAGAGGTCGCAACTGGATTGCTTCCTGGTGCCAGGAGCCATCTGCAGTTTAATTCAGCAGATGGTCAAGAACGTTACGAGAGAAAATGAAGACAAGTAGGTTCTGTAATGAAAGTATTTGCTTCGCCGCCACTGTGATTGCAAAGCTGTCCAATAGAAATTAGAAATAATTTACATTTAACAAGAATTTAAAACAGTACTACTTTAATGAATAATACAATTTTGCATTTCAAAATTAAACAAAATTACCCTTATTCCACAAGTATGATCTAAAATTTGTTTTGTATATTTTTTTATAGTGAATTGTTCGAATATTATTCTAAGTACTTAGAGTACTAGATTGCAGGTAACGAGTGTAGGTAAGACTCAAATGTTGTAATGGAGATCCGAATGGCGAGTAAAGATCCTTTTTAGTACCATTACGACTAATTTATAACTCAATTTCAAGCAACAATTTCTTGTTTAGACTATGGGTCAGCGAACTAAATGAGTTGAAACTTTGGTTGAAACTTTCAGTTCATTTCTAGCCATGCTTTAAGCAGAGAATTGTTGTAAAAGATAACTGAAGATAAATAACGATTCAGGTAACTGAACTCTCACCTCAATATATGGATCCTATTCATTTTCACTATTAGGTTCCAACACGAGCATTCAAGTGCTGCTTTAACACTACAGAATGTAATATTTCATTTTAAATTGTATTTTTATTTAAACATTCAGTAACGATCAGAGCAAAAGCATTCTTCACAAATGTTAAAGTTTTCTACAAACAACTTAAAACTTGAATCTTCAAATTACAAGATTGTAAATAATAAATATCAAATAAAATAATTTCAAGTTAACAGCAAACAGAAAATGACAGAATTTCCACTTACCCATTGAAATTAATTATTTACTACCGCTTTCTAAATTCTTCTTTAACCTTTTCCCACTAAATTGTATTAGTTTGATTTAATATTTTCCGTCCTTTGAATTTCTGACCACATTGTAAACAAATTTTAATGTTTAATAAAATATTACATTGTAAAATTTAACCAACTAATAGTTCTACATGCTTAGTGAGGAGAAAATGTATGTAAGGAAAGTCTAGTTAATGCAGCAAAGGTATTATGTTCATCCCTTATCACACACGACATAAAAAAATAAAAACTTAAAACAAAGGCTTACTTCAGAAAAATTAAAGCTATTAGTTTTCACATCAATACCAAAAATAATTTAAAAATAGCAAATTTTTGCAAAATTTAGCAGTGTCTTTAATTTGATTCCTAAATTTGCATTTTTCTTAAACTAAAATCGTACACCGTTTTTTACATTTTAGTATTTGATCACATCTTTTAAATTAAAATAAAAACCTTGGAACAATTAAAAATAATCTTGTAGTACGAAATCAATGTTAAGTGAATTTATTGAATGCGAAGAGTAAAGGGTATCGGTACATATCACTTGATTCTATAAGCAAAGGCCAATCCTATAAATCCCATTAAAGCACTCGAGCAAATTATCTAACTGTTAACTCGAGTCCAGTTAAGCCCCAACTAGAACAAAGCAACAACGTACTACTTATTCCAATAGCGGAGAAATTGTGGACAGATGTGCACTACCAAATATCGCTCCAATTAAGCAACAATCCAACTAAGTTGCCTCATTGTGTATAATTAAGCAAGAAAACTTCATAAGGCAGATCATAGTTAAAAATATAAAATCACTATTTATTTTAAAAACGCAAAGAATTTTAATCTTAAACTCCAAAAAGAGATTTAAATAAATAATAAAAACGATTAATCACACTTAATCATTTAAAAGCATTTTAACTTGACAAATAAAACCACTAATTTTATTTTTCATTACCTTTAATGAACTCTTTGTTGATTTGTAACAAAAAGATTTATAAATCTCAGCTTTAATAGAAATTTTCATCACAACTAACGAAGTTTACATACTGCACGAATGATGTGTATGTTTGATATAATAAACTTTGCGTGATATTTCTACTACTACTAAATCCTTTTCTTTGTTTTCTGGGAAAATTCACACAAAACAGCACCTGGAATACATTTTATTTATTTATTCCGCCCCCATCATTGCCCCCTGCAGCCTCAAGGTTCCTAATTCATTTTCACATTTATTCTAAAGTAATTTGTATTTAACAAAACAGGTTGAAAAATTTTTAATAATAAAAAACGAATAAAATTAAAGTTAAAATAAAAAAAAAAATCTTCTCATAATACATTTTTTAAATCTCAAAACTGAGTAAGATTTTGGCAAATTGAAAACTCAAAATCTTATACAAAAAAAATCCTAGCGTTTCACCAATGAATATGGCAATGACGGTTGTCAAGGGATGAATTCATCTACATTCCTTGCATGTGCCATGCCTTTAGCTCATTGTGTGCCCGAGTCTGATTACTCCCTTTGGGGACCAGAGATTTTTTCTTCTTTTTTTCCTTTGCATTTCTAGATGACTGGAATTTTGCTTACTTAAAGAAGAAGCAAGAAAAAAATTGCAAAAATTGAGTTCTGAAGGAAATTGGAATCCTTTGTAATCAAGTAATGGCTGTAGAAGTAAATTTAGAAAAATTTAAGGTGATAGAAAAGCAACCACTCAATAAATTCTACTGTATGACTGAGGTGGTGTATTTGATCAACACAAAACTAGTAAAAAAACGCCTTGAAAACCCACACCCACTAAAAATAAAAATTTCTTGTCAACTCTATTCCCTATCAGCTGTCAAAATCTAACCAACCACGCCCCGATTCTTCAACCCTGCACCTGACATGTTTTGTACATTCAGCACAAAAATTGTATAGTTTCTTTCCCAACATTTTTATTGTGAGCATTGTTGTGAGTTGATATAAAAAGATTTTTTTATTTTACTTTATTCATTTATATATATGTATATATACATGTATATCTTTTTTCTGAAACCAGAAATGCAATGTAATATAACCTTAGAGAATCTAAAAGGAATTTGAGAAAACATATCTTGCAGTTTGCTTCGCTGAGACAAAACCTATTTGCATGCAATGCGAGGACGCGACTGGGAGGGGGTGCCTTCAACTTCACAAGGTATAGTTCGCATACATACATACACACACACGAAGGACTTATTGATTTGCCATTTGCTTTTGTTTTTGACCTGCAAGATTATTGCATCGCTTTCGTGGCTTCATGAACTGCACTTGTCACAATTCATGTAAGGAAAAAGTCAAAATTCCAATGACCGAATGCACAGCAACACGAGCGTTACTAACAACAACAATTTCAAGAGAGAGGGAAAGAACTCTTGGATTAAAATTACTTTAACTTGCAAAGTCATGAATAAAAAAAAATCCTGATATTATAAAATGCTGAAATAGCAAGTTTTAAGAAGAAGATCGACAAATGTCTACTGCTTTCCGATATACCTCTCTTCGTCGACCGAACGAGTGCACACTTCCTTCTCCATGGCTCATGTCAGAAGACGATAGAAGCGAGAAAATGTTCTCAGTCTTGTGCTCACTCTTATCTGGTGCTTGGGGCTTCCTGAGTACGTCTCTCCCGCTCTCTCTTTCTGCCTGCAAACCGTCTGTTACCACTACCTCCTACACTTCATCTCCCTGCTATACTCTGTAGAACAGATCTCGATGACGTTTTGCGCACGCCAGATTTAGCTTTTTATTAATATTCGCATACTCGTGAAATATTTTCTTTAGCAATTCCTCTTTTTCTTTTCGAGATAACATGGTCAATGATAGGAATTGGTGAGAAGTATAAATAAAGAATTTACGTCTTTTAATGCTACATATTAAGATATTACCAGTATTGACATTACCAATCTCTTTCTAATAAAACAACAGCAAAAACAGTAAGCGGACGTTGTACATTTTACTTAAAAAAAAGAAAATCAATGCTGTGTCTGGATGAACAAGAAGTGTACCGCCCCAACCTTTTCCATTCATATCTCAGAGTATATATCGTTTTATTTATTTTGTTGTTAAGAGATACTTTAAAAAAAATAAACATAAAAAAATATAAATCAATATAAATTTAAAATTAGTTGCAGTATGTTACGCTGTAGAATAATAAATAACAATAATAAGCTTAGAAGCAGGTTTATATGTTACTATTACAATTTTGAATTAATTATACACTTTGCGTCGCATCGTTTTAAAATTATTTTAAAGCCTGATTTCAAATTACTATGTTGACAGGCCTTACTTGTCTCCAGAGTCCCGACATAGAAAATAGACACAGATGCGACTTTAAATCCTAACTATTTTAGGCTAGTCATTCGGGTACAATTCAAAAATAAGCCAAACTGCAAGCAATCTAATTAAAATCACAACAAGAAGCAATGTTAAATGAACCTGCAGAAATTGTGCACCAACAAACAACCAATTCTAACCAATCATGACCGTTGCACTTTTTCTTTTTATTTATTTTTTTTAATTATACTTTTTTTATTTTTATTTTATCTGCATTCTCCCACTTTTGTTTCGCTCTCAATAAGAAAGAATGCAACGAGATTCAGTAATTGAACAAGGAAAGAGAGGGCACTCAAGAGGAAAATAACGGAATTAAGACGTGCTGATGGTGAAAGAGAGAGAGAGAAACAAGCATCAGCCCTTCGTCTTCCCTATCGTACGTCGTTGGCCGCCCCAGTTCAGCACCTCAAGAGTTCTCTCTCGGCAGCAAGAGGCGCCTGGTTGCCAACACAACGACGACAACGACTAGAGATAAGAAACTGTAATTACACGACCACAAGAATTCTTTAGGCACAAACGATGATAGCATGGAGAAGCTTTTCCTTTGTCTTTCCTTTGTAACCATTTTATGTAACAAGTTTTACGTGTATAGATTTTTTTTTGTTTACCTATGAGCTAACTTTAAATTTAAATATATTGAACCAAGAAGGTATATGAAATTATGTTAACAGTAAACAAAATTAAAATTTTCGTTTCGAGTACCTTTTGTTTTGCTTCATCAAAATCATTAACTTATACAAAATTGTCCTATGTAAGCATAATTTGCCTAAAAATAACGAAAACATCAATTTAATGCAAAATAACCGTATGATATATTGAAATAACAAACCAAATTATCAAATTTTTGTATTTTTTTCATAGAAAATTGCGAAACTTTAAGATAATAATTTTGTTGTTTATCAATTAAATTCCACCCTACAAAAGACAATATTTTTTGTAAACAACTGACAGAAACCTATTAAAAATTAAAATTTCCTATTATCAAATCATTATTTTAAAAATTATTTAAAAAAATCAGTTTATTATCAAGTATTAAGTTAACATGAAACACGAAAATTCTAACCCTAGATAATAAATTATAAATCACGATTTATCGAGTTCGTTAATTCTTTACTTGATTTATCGTGCACAAGATGACGACAAATCATAAATATCCCATACTAGTTTCCTTTACTCACGCGCACTGCGTCATTTTATTGCCCAAACACAAAATATACAGTAAATTACAGAGCATTCAACTACCCAAAATTGATATAAAATCAAGTTCTTTTTTATTCTGATGTATTTGAATTAAATCAGTCCCTTATTTCTTGCCTTGATTTTTTTATTTATATTCTTTACATTAAAAAAAAAGATTTAAATGAATTTTCGGGCCTTCAATTCCCTGAGAAAAGACCATCAGGTGCCAAAGCAGGCACCGCTGGAACTCATCATCGAACGAAATTACTTCGAATCCATTCTCACCTGTACCACGCATGCCACAATAAATTTCAATTCCACTCAATTCGTGTCCAATTTCTTTTTACTTTTATTCTCGTCCAACTCCTTCCATCTCACCCCAGTCAAGGGAAATGCACAAAATTATTGTTGAGAACCTTACAACCATCACCATGTCATTTTAAAGAGAAAACTCGAGAAAAAAAAATGAAAATATTCAAAAATTCAATTCATTCTTATCACATTTATTACCGTCACAAGATGGACCGAGATAATAAATCACTCAAGAAAAACCCTTCAGCCCAATTACAATTTTTTCTTTCACTTGCTCCAAGTAGTGCACACAAGATTGGAAAACGGAAAATTACACAGAACACACAGAGAGAAAGAGAGAGCGACAGAAAGAAAAAGCAGAAAAAATACACACACACATTCCACCCACTTCTTATTGATTCTACATTTCCCTTCTTAACTCTAAGGATAAGAAAGAGAAAAGAAGATAAAGTAAATTATGAGCCAAGTCTGCAACAGGCTTGTTAGCAGCAGGGAGTTATTAATTGTAATTGCTTGCGTAAGAAATGAATCCCCCCTACTCCTCACATCAAACTCGTTCATTATCCACTCTTTTCCTTTGAATCAACTGCTGTTGAGTGCAGCTTAACACAATTTTTCAACTAGCTGCGTGACAGACCTCCTCAATTAAAAACTCTGCTCTACAGAGATGAATTCAATCTATTATTTCACTTTATTTAATTTGTCAAAATTTAATCACTTGCTTTAAATTAACTTAATTTTTAACCACTACCTCTTATCACTATTATTGCAGACAATAACGAGGAAAATTTGTGTAGGATAGATGCTACATGAAAATGAATTTATGTTAGAATAATTCAGTAATAAATTGAAGTTAACCTTTATAAAGATATATGATAACCTGTGGCTACTTGCACTATTTGGAAATTATTCTATCTCTCATTAATCAAAGGACTATAGAAAACTCTACTTTAAATAATATTTTACTGATAATAGTTTCAAATATCATGCCGCTTATAATAAGTGTTGATATTAGCCATCAACACAATTTCATAATTTTGCTGCAAGTGGTGTTTATTGGCCATTTAATGCTAGGCTATAAAATTGATTGTGCCCAAAAATATCCTTTGAGAAACAAATCAGTGCTACATTGAAGTTAAAAATAAAGCAATTTACAATGTGCACTTAGCACTTTATTATTGAAATTTATTTGTCAACCATATTTTATCGTCAAGTATTAACGCTTGTTGCAAGTCAACAATAAAATCTCTCGTACTGCTAGTACTTAATTTCTTGCAGTCAAAAATCAATTGAAGAAACTGTTCATAGCGATCAAAAATCAACTGCAGAATCTTTTCATTGTAATGAAACAGCAAGTGCACAAACCGAAAAGATCACTTCAGCTCAGCATTGTGTCTAGAAATGCATTAAACTGTAAAGAAAACATGTCTATATTGGAAAATGCGGTTTTCAAGCTCAGAAAACCAAACTCTTAAACCACTAATTTCTAACTTTTCAATTACTAATATTACTTGAAACTAAAGTTTCGTTTTACACATTTTTTTTCTTCTCTGAAAACTGTTCAAACAAAAAATAAAGAATGCACGTGCAAGAAATCCCAGAGATTTTATTGTTAATTACTGTAGAAGCTTTAATTAATTTTTTCCTCCTCCTCAAATTAAAGCGTTATCATTTTTCCAAGTATAGCGAGGAATAATTTTCAGAGATTTGCACGCATTGCATCGTCTCGTGAGTCAGTTTTGCATCAAAAAAAAAAAATTTAAAAAAAAAGCATAATTAAATTTGCATAACAATTCAAGCACATAACGCTATTACTTTTTAGTCACATTTTCCTAACATGCTTCCATACTATTAAATTAAACATTCAAATAATTTCTTTTCTACAATTGATTGACCTAATACTTAAAAAACAAACAAATAAAAAAAGCATTAATTGTGTAATTTTTCTCTTCCTCATTCTTAACTGCTCCAAATTTGATCCAACTTTGATACTGCGAACTATGAAAAACTTCAGTTTTCTCTCCAAAGGTTAAGCAAGTGAACAATTTTGGCAGCCAAGTCACTCATTCAATGTCAAGCGAGCTGAAATTCCGCTCTCCATATACAACAACAAGTCGACAAAAGCCTCAGGATGATGCACAGCGAGAAATCCTAATCCAAAAAGAAATGACGAGTTGCCGTTGAAAGAGAGAACTCTTCAATGGTGCCTTCTCCTTCACTTTCTCCAAATCCTCAATCCTCATCATCTTTTCTATTCTTGACTTGCGTTTTATTTATTTGCTCAAAAAACCATTCAAGTCCACGATGGAAACTCACCCTTTCTAATAATAACAGAAATATTGCCCGGATTTCTTTTTTTCTATCGCCCTACTGAAGAAAAAAAAACGATTCAAAAGGGTTTATATATCAAGCACCACATTTCAGGTGTAACTACCTTGAAAAGTGGCTAGATTGACGACACTTCACTCATCATATCATGTTTGGACAGCCATAAAGTTTCTCCAAAAGAAAAAAAAATATTTAAGTCTAAAACCAAATTTCTTTTTCTACTACTTCTACTTTTTATGTCAACATGAAAGGTTCTTGTATGAAGATGGACAAGTTGAAGTGGGTTATTTATCCTTAAAGCACCATTTTAGTACCGGCAAATAAGTCGCCAAGAGTTTGTCGAGCATGAATGGAATTTTAATCATCCAAGACAGCAGAGATCGTAAACACGTTAAGCAATTTAACATTCACTTTTGAAAACAACACAGGATAAAAAGAAAAGATGAAAATTCTCATTTTCCAATATATAGAGATAGAGTTGCTAATGCGCACACGTGAATAGCTTTATACTGATCTTTTGTGAATATCTAAATGGTAAAAAGGTTGTTTTATATAGAAATATGCACCAAAACAAAGTTTGTTAAATTACATCCATTCCTTAGAGTTTTGAGGTTTAGCCATAAACAAGATTTTATTATGTAGCCCCTGCAATTGCAACAGATCACAGTGAAAAGGCATAAACCATATTTCATTGGAAGACTTACGAGTCCCAAGTGTTAAAATATTTCACTTTTAACCCAACACAAAAAAAATTAGAAAAAAAAAAATAAAAAAATATTTTCTTTTCATAAACTCTCAACCTCGTTGTAATAGTTTCTTTAAAATTTATGATAGTTGAAAATTATTTTCATCAAAGCTGTTCCTTGCTCTAAAATCGGACTATAATTTTCCTCTCGTTTAAAAAATGAGGAACAAAAAAGTCATCTTTTTCTTAGATTACATTTGCATGTACGTAATTGGATTCACAGAAGTTCAACATGAATTCATTTTCCTTTTTCCTTCACATACAAATTTTATAATTGTCCTGCCAGACTCCGTTATTATCCTCACTAAATCTTTTCCAGCTTTTGCATTTCCACTTAATCTGACAAAAACCGTCACTAAAACGGATAAAATGAAACTTCCAAAATGAGTTTGAACCGTTAATTAATATTTAACATGAATGTGTTATTTTTCTATCCACTTTTATATCTTATTGACACATATTTACGACATTTTTCAGATTCCATAAATTTTTCACGACCCGTATGATTAAGATTTGCAAAAAAAAAATTATTATGCTATCCTTAAAATAAATATAGAAATTATACAGTACCATTAAAACTATAGATTTGAAATGTAAACAAGGCCTGCATTAATATTCAATAATTTTTATTTCATAATGCAAGGAGAGGAATTGATGCAATTCTTTCCGCTTGCTTCCACCATAAGCAGTTCGCTTTGCAAGAATAAGCAGAAACGTCAGTAAAAATGTGTATATAAAATTCGTGCAAAATTTTGACAATTCAAATATTCCTCACGGAATAAAGTATAAGCTCAGAGTGCGTGCATGTAGAGAAAACTGCTTTGAATAAATATTATATACACCAAGCAGGTATTGCAGCCCATACACAGTCCACAAAAGATAAACAAGAAAAACGTTAGAAAACTTAACCATAATCCGGTACCATATATCTTTGTAAAGAAGGAAAAATGTGAACAGCTGTGCAAATGTTTTCATTTAAAATTCCATGCAACCTTAGTACAAGAGCAAAGTTTTCAAACATCCTAAAAATGTAATTTCCCTTCTCAGCTTTCACAATAACAAATGCAACCGCAACGGATTTCACAGAGAAAGCTGGAGCGACGACCTAACTACCCACATATACTCATGACAAATCAAAATCATCGCAGAATTAACAAGAAAAGAAATGTTGATGAATAAAAAAAACGCCATTTCCTCTTATTGTGGCAGTGGCAATTCCATGTGCCATTAGAAAACGAAGACATTAGTGGAATTTTTATGTTGCTCGAATTTATAATTTACCACAGTGGGAAGAAAATGTCTTGGACATTAAAACTAAAAATAAAAATCCCCATGAATGTGTTATGAAAGATGATAAATCATTAACTGTGAGATCTTTAATTAAAATTGCAAAACTTGATATAATAACTTTGTAAAAACTTGATCTTAACTAATTTCAGGTATATTTATTAGATCTTGTTGATTTCTAAATGAAATATGTATGTTAAATGAAAATTTTCTAATTTAATTTCTTTGATGAATGAAGAGTAATTGCTCTAATTTATTACAAAATGCAAATAGTTTCACACAAAACTACTTAAAAATGTTGAAACTCGTATTTAATAAACATTGTTTTCACAAACAGAATATTTTTCACATTTTGAAATCATATTAATTAATTATTCATGATAATAATAGCATCGCCGACACGACTCGTCTGCGCCTTTGCTTTGTTTGTTGTTCTTAGGAAAAGCGGCGATGGATGAATATTGACAGACGAGAACACAAAGATCATACGGGTGACCAAAAAAAGAAGAACTGCTCGAGAAAGATGAAGCAGAAAAAAGAGACATCATAGTGCTCTGCTCGAGGCGTTAAGGCACCACATTTGAGATTCAAAATGTTTTATTCAACAATTTATAAACTGCATCAGTATTTTGAACAAGTCTGCTATTTTCCAGAAAATAAT
This sequence comes from Geophilus carpophagus, assembly GCA_034687075.1. Lineage (NCBI taxonomy): Eukaryota > Metazoa > Arthropoda > Chilopoda > Geophilomorpha > Geophilidae > Geophilus > Geophilus carpophagus. The sequence goes on from JAQFZN010001634.1 coordinate 13,012, forward strand.
ATTATTTATCTGTAATCAAAATTGATTAGTTCCACAAATTTGATTGTTACGTCAATCAATTATGTGAAAATATTTGAAATGTGTCTCAATTTTAATTTCAATGTATTCAATTTACTCATAACTCATTAATCTGCAAACCTTAATCAAACATGGCATTGGTAAACGTACATGCTCTTTTCAGGTTTTCGTCACTAGCTGGCAATGTTGTAACCGCGTAAAAACAGAAACCGGAAAAGAACGTTTGCATCGATTGCAAAGTCAAGAAACTTGAAGGTAAAGTGGAATAAAAATGTTACCACGATATAAGCACTAAAGACTGTGGAAATCGTTCCGAATTTACAAGAAAAGATTGTCAAAGAAGCAAACTAAGCTTATCTGACTTTTAATTGCTTGTAAAAGCTAATACCCCCGCTATTGCATTATAGTATATCAACTGCCGTTTAGAATTTGAAATCCGGATTTTGAGTTTCCCAAATTGGTTCTAAAAGTGCAGCTTTTACACTGGTTTTTATGTATAATTTAGTTTAACGTTTGTAAAACTGAATAGAGTGCTCTGTAAATTTAGTACAAGCTATTAGTGCATTATTACACTGAAATCAAATGCGTGATACAGTTTTTGTACTTCTTGGAACCAAACTTTGTTAAGTCTGAATTCTAAAAACAAAGCAGTACTGAAACCCAACTCTTTCTCTCACTCAAACCACTTTACTCGTTTGTATTGAACAATTGTTGATCAGATTTTATTTCGAAGCACCATTCTCTTTACACAGTTTTCTCTACCTATTATTCTAATCAGACCGCAAGATTCACCTAGTTCAGAAAATATCTCGAGTGCTACATCCTAATAAGATTTAATGAGTTATTGTTTTATTCAAAGTTAAAAGAAATTAACACTTCATAAAGCAAGCAGCCTTATAATCTCAATCTCATTCCCTAAAGCCTTTAAAAACAAAAGCATTGACATTCTCTTATAAAATGTGTCGCAAAAATTTAAATACTTTCACCAGAAAGAATTGCAAACACAATCTTATTTCTCCCTTGGAAGTCCTTCTCATAATGTATTCTGTCAAGTTAAGTAAACGGAGTAGTTCATTTCTCTCTTTAATGATAAAAAATAAAAAAAGAATAATGACCCGGAAAAGATGGCAGCCATTGTCACTCTTTATCTCCTTATAAAACAAAATTTTTTCATCCCATTCTTTCAACCAGAATAATGCGGTATTAATAATTGTGTTATGCCATTGTACATGCACTCAAATCAACCCATCTGCATCAAAAATAAAAACAATAAAATAAATATAAAAAAATGAGATGACTACTACAAACAAGAAACTTCTGCCATAATATCTCGTGCTGAATGTCTTTTCTTTCGTGAGATTTTATGGTTTTGATGATGGGTTGGTGTTGGGCAAAGCAACTGGATTTCTGCCAACACTCAGTGTGCCACCGAGGATGGACTGATAATGCTCGACCCACACGAAGCTGTGGTGCATGGCACAGAGTCAAGCAGAAGCCAATTACTCATTCATGCTCCAGCACCAACAAGCAAAATGACAGATGACTCACAGTAAATGCAACTAAGATGACATTTAACAAAAACTCGTTCGAACATCTTATCATTCTAACACACTCCTGCTTAGAATTCTATTTTTAACAATAAAAAAAATATTCTAATCAGTGATACTCAACCTGGAG
>JAQFZN010001635.1:0-14700 GCA_034687075.1 Geophilus carpophagus
AGGAAATCCTAAAGTAGGAAGTGTGCACTTTGTCAGTGCTCGCGCATTTAGGCGTGTGTCCATCTAGTCACACGATAGATTTTTTCTATTTTATTGAGTAATGAATATTTTACTATTACAATTTTCCTGAAATTTTTTTTACAGTTTGGTATACACCAATAACTGATAATAAACAAATTTATTCACTAAAATTGTTCTGAAAGTTGGCTATAAAAAACATAAAATGCTAATAATTTCTTACTAAAAGAATTTTAAAAAGAATTTTCTTAGTTTGTGCTTGAATTTTTTGTTTGGCTTGAATTTCCAATACAAAATCCAAATGAAAAATTTAAAAAACAAAAATTATTAAATTAATCAAAATCTAAACAAAACTGTTTTATTTTTTAATATTAGAAATTGTATACATCCTGTACACACATCTAAAATCTAATCGATTAAATGCATTTAAGAGTTCATTACCTTTTTAAATTAATTTAAATCTCATTCTTGATTTAATTTTTCTGTTGAAATATAACTAAATCCACATCTCCATAGAAAATTACAAATTTGTAATGTACTATGTACAGTTAGTCGTAGACATTCAAGGGTGCCAGCAGTCATTACAGTGTTAGTTGATATTTCAGGAGAAGCAAGTACAGTGTCAACATCCATTAAAAACTAAAATAAAAAAGACAAAATAAAAGGATCGAAAGAAAATAATTCAGTTACCTTATAATCATCATTATTTTCTTGTAAACCATCTGTAGGTCCATGAGAATTCAAGATATCATGTAATTGGCTAATATAAGAAGTAAACTTTTCTGACTCTTCTGAATTTATAAAATTTTCTTTTTGCATTTCTCGGTAAATTCTTAATCCACACGCTGTCGACTGACTAAAAAGCTAAAAATGTTAAAATTAATAAATTTTTTTTAATGAATTGGAAATTTTTACCTGAATTGATAAAATTGAATTATTTTTTTGAATTTCACTTGAAGTTGTGTGATGAGCTGTTAACTGAGGAACCATTCGAAGTCCAGCCGGTTGCGTTAATTCTTCTTTCAGTAATTCTTCGTAAAACTGGAAATCCAACTTCCAGTTTAAAAACTAAAAAATTAAAAATTTACATCTGAACATTTAAAATTTATTTAATACCCTATTTATTAGTCCAGTAAATTGTCATTCATGTCAGTTTAACTGACAGTGATAGTTTTGATGTGTTTGTCTCAGTTAGCACATTAATAGACCCAATCTAAAAGTATAGTATATTTAATTTTTGACCGTTACTAAAGGTAAAATAATAAATTAAAACATTAAACCAATGCATTCTTGTTATATTTCACTAGTTTTTATATGCATGGAATTCTAATTTAACGAATTTTTCTAAGATTTGAAATTTCTGAATTTTGAATTTAACAATTTTTCTAAATTTCCAAATTTCTTAAGTTTGAATTTAAGCTTTCAAAATTTCTAACTAATTTTTCAAATTATGCTTTAAAATCTGGATATTTTAATTAATTTGTTTCTTTCCAGACATATATGTAGGCTTACCATACATCCCAATTCCCAGCCATTATTTAATCATATGATGGGTAAGCATACATTAAAAAAAAACATCACTAACTTTAAACAAACCTGACATTTTTTTTTCTTCCGGAAATGCTCATGAATACACATGATCACTTGTGGAACATCAAATAAACAATAAATCCTTCTATTAACTGTATCGTATGGGTGTGGGACACTACTTCTTAAATTCAATTGTCTTCCATTAAACCCCATACATTTAATGGCACTTCTACTCATTCCATTGGCATCACAAACAAATGCAATTATTTTAGCTCCAGTGTTTTCAACCGAAATAATAACTTCCAGAATCAATTTCGCTAGAATCTTGCCTGAAATTCTACTTCTCACAGAATAACACGCAATTTTCTCCTTTAAATCTTCCATCAGTGTCCTAAATGAAAACACAAGTGCTTTATCCACCACTTGATTCGCTCTTCCATCACCAGAATTCACTGATCCGTCAAATTCCATTGGTCTATTTTGAATTTCGATTTCTTTCACAACTAAAACTCCCAAACATTCATTTTCAGGCTTATCTTTTAATTTTGCTTTCAGCATTTCAATAAAATTATTATTTTTCTTCGTTTTATGCCGAAGGTTACTTAATAACTGATGATAAATTTTCTCCGATGGTAAAGGTAACAATTCGTGTGATAAACAATGATAATAACCCTTTGCTGATTTCATCCTTAATAAAACACAATTAAGAATAAAATCTTTACGATATCGAATTTTTTTCTTTCGTGTATTCTTTTCTGTGAAAATTTCTACTAAATTATCTGTTGTGGTTGACAACGGTCTTAATTGCGATTTCATTTTTGCTAATTCGCCATTTTGTTGTTTCAACTGTGAAATAAGTTTTAAATGTTCTCTTCTTTTTTTTCTTAACAAAATCAGTAATGAAGCATTTCTTCTTTTAAGTGATTGAATTTCATTCGATTCAATAGATTCATCTGTGTGATCAATCATTGCAGATGGTCGAACTATTTCTTCAGTTTCAATGTCCATTTTTTCCATTACGCAAATATTATTTTCATTTTTATCTGTTTTTGTTTCTTTAATTTCCTGAATTCCTGAATATTTTCTTGAGTTTCTAGTAGATCTAATCACTATTGGTTTGCTCTCGGGGATTTTATTAATACTATTAGGATTGTAATTTGAAGCTTTCTTCTTCCTTCCGGGTTTATTTGTCAGATTTGGAAAATGAATTGGTTGAGCGCCAATAACTAATTTATATCTTTCGCGAGCAACTTTCACGATTTCGCCATTAATTGTGAACGTGTCGTGTGTTATTACATCTTTTGGATCAAAATGAATGTCACACAAAACATCGTGAGCTGCCATTTCCCGATCGATTCGAGGAATTTTGTTTTTCCACATTTTTCGAAGTTCTTCATCTTTGGGTAACTTGAAGTAATGATGTCTGATGCCGTGTTTTCGTTCAGAAGCGTAGCCAGACTTGCAACCGGGTGCAAAACAAACGAGGGGCATTTTGTCGTGTGCTGCAGTTTCAAATAAAAATTAACTATTAATTAGTGTTAATATTAATAAGATAATTTCATTATTTTCAAAATTTGATAATAAAATTTAGAATTTGAAATTCTCTAGTAATTGATTTTAATTTTTAGATGTTGTTTAAGGTATTTTCTAATTTAAAATTTTTGAATTATAACAGTAAACTTACGGGATTAAATTGATGGTAGCAGAAATCCTATACGAGAATTTTTCAAGGTTTCTGGCCTTGTCTTCTTGCTCACATCAACGCCGTAGTGGCAGAAATAAAAAGTCATTATTTTATGTATTTTGTAAATACTCGAGTATTATAGTATACCTACACCAAAAATTGGAATATAAACAAATAATACTATACTTTTTCTTTTTATGAATATTAATTTATTTATTCAAACAAAACTCAAGAATATACCATCGTCACGTGACTAATTGATCCGAGAAATACCGAAGCTTGTATTGGTTTAACTAAAAGGAGATGCAATGTTATTCCCAAAATATTTGATCTCAAACGAAAACAAAATATGATTATTAGCACATTTATTTAAAACATTACTACCACATTATTGATTATATCCAAAATTTAAAATACAATTATTAAACTTGTAATAATTTTATTTATATTTATCTAGGTATGAATAACACGATTCACGTTTTATAATTAACCCAATGACGTCGACAACTGGTTTCATTTTTAAATGCACTGGCGAAACTGTTGATCCGATGAGCTAATAATACACGCACCAACAGTAAGTTCATTAACCGTCATTCTAAAAGGTGACAATTTTCTTAACTTTAAAACTCATTTTACATTTAAATTTTAGACATGACATCACTGAGTCCTCCTGATTTCCGTCCTGTCCAGTTACTAGCTTCGACACATGAAGAAAAACTAGATGAAGAGAACCGTTATGAGAGCATGAGGAAAAAAAATGATAAGGAAAACTCGTTAACTTCACGCAGAAATTTTTCATTCGGTTTGAAAACGATTCGAGAAAGTGCAACAAGAACCTTTGATACAATGAAAGAACGACTTGATAATTTCTCTCAGAAATTAAAACGAAAATCAACACGACGCCGGTTTCGACTTCAACAGTCGCCGTACACACCAACGCCCAGACGGTTAGATAACAGAACACCCGTTAAAATGTATTCTCCATTTGTTATTGAAACTCCAGAGAGTTGTGAAGATTCTATTCAACAGTTTGGACGAAGGGGGTTATACACCCCTAGAAAGTAATTTAGTTAATTTTTTATTTTTTTATTTTGCGGGTAAATATATTTTGATTATTATTTTCTTTTTTTAGATGTGATTTTGAAAGTCCAAGTGGTAAATTTGGTGAAGATTTGAGGAATTTTAGTCGTGGTAGTAATCGGTTTCAGCAGCTGGCTCGAAATATCGTTAAACGAAGGGGTGTGAAAGTGTTGAATGAAAATAATGGGCAGTGTGATAAAAATTAGATAATCATGCGCATCGATTAATATCACTGATTGTCATAATGTTAGTCTGATATTTTGTAGAATTTTTACCGAGTTTTTAATGTAACTTTTTTTACATTTTTTAAAAGCAATAAAGTCATGATAAATTAAGTTTTCTTACTGGCTTGTTGATTAAAAAAAAATAAAATTATACTGCAAATACAGCACACTGAATAATAGATAAATATTTTTGCAATAAAATAACTTAAAATAAATATAATGTCATAACAAATTATCTAAAATGTATATTTAATGTTATTTTAAGTCATCTTAAAGCAGAAAATTTGTGATAAAATTGAAGAATTCTGTTGATTTTGAAATTTATGTCTAAAAAATTTTTTTAACATAAAATTAAAAAAATTAATCAAGTAAAAATAAAGATGTGTAATTTTAGTAAGAAACATTTATTCAGTGAATTCTGTAAATACGGATTATTATAATTATAAAGTTAGCATTAAAACATGATAACCTACAGAAAAGTAACAATAGATTGAAAATTAACATTTTCTAAAAAATATGTATTTTTGCTTCTAAAATTTTTCAAAAAGAAATTAATTATAAATTTGCAGATCTAGTGTAACGTGACTTTAGCACTTGGCTAACTGGCTTTACAGTTTGAAAATTTACTTATAAATGAAAATACCTGGCGATAAATGGCCGAACTGAAACTAAAAGACCACTCTACAGATGGCGTTCAGTTCGCGCCTTCTTAGGTTTGTTTAGTTCCGTGTTGTTACTGAACTGACGTTGTTCTAGGACAGCAACACTCAACTTAATTTTACCTCTGTAACTCAAGTATCCAAGCAAAATGCCTGAAAGTAAGTATCAAACGATTGAGTTTGTTGAAATAGTAGATTAATTACTATTATCTATTTAGAAGAAGAACCATTTGCGAACCCTCCACCTCCACCAGCTTTAGCTGGAGAAACAAGCAAAAATGAAACGAAAGATTCGTACGTTTATTTATCTTTTCATTTATAAAAACACTGAAATTTAAATGCTAATTTCTTCGCTAATTACAGACATCATCCGATGACTAATGATGATTTTCGAAAATTAATGATGACACCTCGTTCATCAGTTCCATCTTCTGCACCAACCAGAAATCCAGAAGCTCCAGCATCGATAAGAACTTCATCAGAAGATGACAAAGCTGAAAGACGAAAAAAGAAAAAAAAGTATTACTAATTAAATGTATTTATTTCAAAACCTGAACAATGTTTTATTTATTTCTGTTTCAGTTTTTATGCAAAGCTTAAAAAGCAGGAAGATTTTAAAATGCAGGAATTGGCTTTGAAGTACAGAGACAGGGTTTGTAAAAATATTTTAAATTTGTAAAATCAAAAAATTTAATAAAATTTATTTCTAATCAAAGGCTCGAGAAAGACGTGAAGGTGCAAATCCAGACTATCAAAGTGAAGATCCTATCAGTACAACTGCAGGATATCGAGCTGTAGCGCCAGATGTAAAATCGTAAGTTTGATTGAAATAAAATATAAAATGAGTTTTAAATTTTTTTTTGAAATTCTAGCGGATTAGATGCAGCCGAACGACGACGGCAGATGATCCAGGAATCAAAGTTTTTGGGTGGTGACATGGAACATACTCACTTGGTGAAAGGTCTTGACTATGCTTTGCTGCAAAAAGTTCGAAGTGAAATTACTTTAAAAGAAAAAGAAGAAGAAGATTTTGATGATGTTGTTCCATCCACCAAAGCTCCTAAGTAATTTTTTATTTCTTTAATTGAGTAAAAGAAATATTATAAATTTATTTTTGTATTTAGAGTTATTGATACTGAAGAACAGGTTATATTTAAAACAAAAATGGGTAAGAGTTTTGAAAATAACTAATAATTTTATCAAATTTGTTTTGATAAAGCAAAATTAAATATATTTTTTATAGCTAAAAGTATCCATCGTATGCTATTTAAAAACAAGTTTCCAGAGCGAAATGATCATTTTTTACCAGGCAGGATGGCTTATATAATAGAGTTGGATGATGATTTTGCAGAAAGTGATATTCCTACCACTTTACTTCGCAGTAAAACTGATTGCCCAAATATTAAGGTTTGGTTAGAAAAAAAAAGAAAAATCAATAGTTATTTTTAATGATTTGATTTAATTATTTTCATTTATAGTCTCAGACTACATTGACTACGAATGATATTGTAATTAATAAACTAACTCAAATTTTATCGTATTTGAGACAAGGTGCAAGGACCAACAAGAAAACTAAGCGAAAGGATAAAGGTATATTTTTGGAGGTTTAATTTATTTATTGTTAATTGATTTTTATTTTAATTTTCTAAAAATATTTCAGGCAAAATGCGGGATGAAGATAAAAAGATTGTAGATGAAAGCATTTATGGGGATATTGGTGATTACGTACCGGCATTATTAAAAGGCAGTTCGAAAGATGATCATGGGGAAAAACAACGGAAATCTTATTTTGAAAAACCAAATCCAAATGAGGTAATATTGATTCTAATCAAGTTGATCGACATTTTTTATTTACTTATTTTTTCAGGATGATAGAGACGATCGAGGTTTCGAAACTGATAAATACAGAGATCCGAGTTCAAATTGGAGCTCAACTGCTAAATCTGAACGTGAGCAGCAATCTGAAAGTTTCGGTCACTCCAGCGATGATAAATCGTAATATAAAAATTTTAATGGAATGATATTTTAAATATATACTCGTAATAATATTTTATTCTAGACGAGCACCCCCAAAGGTTGAGGAAAGCAAAATAAGACCAACAAAGATATTTAAACGATTGAATGAACCTGACAGTTACGCCGAATGTTATCCAGGGTGTGTTGAAAAAAGCGAATTGAATGTTTAAATGGTCTAATTTTGATTTTAAATATTCAATTTAGTGCACCTGAAACTGCTGATGCAATTGATGATAGTGACGATGAAGTTGATTACACAAAAATGGACATGGGTAATAAGAAAGGCCCAATAGGAAGATGGGATTTTGATACACAAGAAGAATATAGTGATTATATGAATCAGAAAGAGGCATTGCCAAAGTAATTTTTTTTTTCTGAGTATTATGTGAATTTTTTAAAGATCTTTTGTCTTAATTTTTTTAGAGCTGCATTCCAGTATGGTGTTAAAATGGCGGATGGTAGGAAGACTCGACGAACAGGGCAAGGAAAAAAGGATGAAAAAGCAGAACTGGACAGAGAATGGCAAAAAATTAGCAAGGTAATTAGCAACTTAATTTTAGTAAATTGTTTGCTTAATTTAATTTTTTTTGATGTTTTAATAATAGATTATTGCTAAAAGGAAAGGAACTAGTTTGGACATGGGGTATGTACATTTTATTTTATTGATGATTAATAATATTTAAAATTTTCTATTTTATTTTTAATTTAGGGAGCCTGAATACAAAATGGCAAAATATTAGTTATGATTTTTCTTTCGAGAAATTGTTTATTTGATAAAATGCTGATTTCTTGTTATGGTCCATAGGTTGATGTGCATAAAATTATCTCGTGCAACCAGTGTGAACTTTTCTGTATTCTTTGGGTAATTTGAAGGAAAAACAAATAGTATGTACTTTACAGTTCTAGATCGGTTTATTCTTATTTGAATAAAAGTTTAATAAATCATTCACATTTACTCAATTTTTTGGATGTTAGTACAGTAGGCTTGATTATCAGGTTTGTGAATTATCCCTGATTGAAATTTTTAAATTAATTTCAGTTTTTTTTAATGAGAGATACAGATTTTGTTCTCTCTCTTTCAAACGATTGCATCTTCAGATTAGTCTGTTTTGTCTTTCGAAGGAATTGCAAGTGCATAGAATTTGGAGCATTGACTGATCAATGGGATTTTTTTAATAAATAATTTTGTATATGTAGTAATAATAATTTTATAACTTGTCCTGAGTGTTTTACAATGTAAAAAATAAAAAAAAATTTATATTTTCTCAATCTGAAAATAATTTAAAAATATATAAAATGTATAACAATTTATTTTTTTATAAACTGTATTACAAAACTATATTTTCATCATACCAACAAAATACCATTATAAAAACCCATTCAGTACAATTCAAACATATGCCAAAAGATTAAGATTTTAATCACACCTGCACTGCCATAATTGAAGAAAAGTAAAAAATTATTAATTTGATTGACAATGTAAAAGCATTTCCTTCTGTGAGTATATTCTTAGTATCATACCAACAAGAAACTCTTTATTTTTATTTAAACTGTAATTCCAAATCCAAGTTTAAATGCCAGCTCAATAATATTTTGAGGAACTGAATCTAAGAAACAAACATAAAATTCTTGTGGTTCCTCTCCATCAAACAACCTCCTAAAATTAATAAATGAAAATCATTGATTTTATTATTTTCTTTTATAGTTTATTACCATCTTACCCAACTACCCAATATGACAGTGTTGGAAAAGGCTTCTTTTGATTAGGTCTTGTAGGTAATGAACATTGAAAAAGAACTCCTTGCTCTTTAACTCCAGTCAAACTATCATCAAGACCTAACTGAGGTAAACTTTTGCTTTTTAACATTTCCTAAATAAAAACAATGTCATCATTAAATTGATTTGATCTTAATTAAATATTTTATTTTTATTAGTAAAGTACTTTTTGTTGAATAGTGTTTTGAAATTGCTGTTGAATCAATAAACTAGCAGCATGAAAGTTCTCCATAACTTCTGCACTCAACATACTTCTTGTGTCATTTTCACAGGAGGATACAAATACCCCATCAGCTGAATTCATGTGAATGTAATGAAATAATGTGTTTTCAAATCCAGTTGTTAACCTAAAATTAATTAATTTAAGTACTATTTATGTTGACATATATCTGAGTTTGAATTCACAAAACAATCATCAGTGCCTGTGTGGATGAATGTTTTATTAAATTTTTTATTTTGAAAATTCAGGAATCACATCTTGGTTATTTGCAAGAATCCGTAAATTCTGCAATTTATTTTTGCCTTCTTTTGTTATTAAAATTGTTGCAATTTTTCCCCAATTTTGCGTTAATTTTGAACAAATTTTCAGAGGAAAATCATTGCAATTTTATTTTGCCCTAGCAAATGAAAATGCAAAATGTCTTGATTTACACACAAAATGGATTTTTAAAACTTTTTTGAAATATTTAATATTTTAATTTTTAATATTTATTTTTAAATTTAATATTTTTTAATATTGTTGCTGGCATCAGCTATTTTATTAAAAATTGTGGGGATTTGTGAAAAATGTTGGTCTATTTTGAAACGGGTGACAGTCATATCAATTTAACACTTGAAAATATTTTAATAGTTGAAATCAAAAACAAGTTGCGAAAAAAATCGTGGAAAGTAAGGGTCTTTTGTTATTTGCAACATTTTTCCTTCCCATTTCCTTCAACAGGTGTGATAATTTCCAAAAATGAAACCTGTATCAAAGCACCAATAGCTTACAATTATGATAAAAATCCACAGTTTTCACTTAATGATAATTTAGTGAACCCAGATCCTTATCTCATCTTTGGAATATTTACTTTAAAGATCTATCTATATCTGGTAAATTTTTAAACAAGGAATTCAAATCGATTGTACTGTTGCCAGGCAATGTACGACTTCTTCTAGTACTCTGTGAAAGAGAATTTATCAAGAATTGTGCAACAAAATCTTAATTAATGGTATACTTTGTAAGGAGTAATTTCACTGCTTTCTCTTGAATCAACATCTGAACCTGATGTACGACTTTTCTCATGCTGAGCCATCATTGGTGCTTCATCACTTATACTACTTGTGCCTAATGAATTACTTGTGTCGGATTCATTATCGTATACAGCTACGTCCAAAAATTATATTTAATTATACTTTTAGAAAAATATGATGGACAGACAGTCCCAGGTTATGAATAAGTTATGTTTTTATTTTGTCTCTAAACCTGTATGCAATGTAGTGCACCAATTGTAACTAGAATTTTAAATTTAATAAAATTTAATAAAAGTCGGTAGTTCATAACTCTGGGATCACCTGTATAAAAAAACAACCTGGATTTGATCCAGTCACAAAAGGCATGTTTGACTTCTTCAAAATGGAACTGAGATCACTATAAGATTTTTTTGCTGATGACTTTAAGCTTGGTTTTGCTTCTTGTCCTCTGCTTGCATCATCTTTATTCATTTTACTTGTTTGCATGAACCAGTCAACATTGGCAAGAGATGATGCACGAGTAGATAAACTAGACATAGATTGTTTTTATTTCTATGTGCTACGTATTTTGTTTATTTTATTGATTTTCAATATGTTACATCTCACATGTGTTATTTTCTCCTTTTACTTTTTTGTTTGAGGTTTTTTTGATTTTAAAAAGATTAAAAAGACCTAAAACAATTAAGTACCGTATTTTCACGCATATAACCCGCGGGTTATACGCAATTTTACATACCCCGCACTCCCCTTGCGGGTTATATAGGTGTGCGGGGTATACACTTATTATTTTACAGAATATTTATTTAACATTTGATTTTTTATTTTTTAATTTCTAACTCATCTGAACTTGTATCTGAAAACCCATAAAAACTTTTATCAGACTCATTAAAGATATCCATTAGTTCATCTATATTGCCACTTTCATCTATATTGTCACTTTCATCAATTGGTTCAATAATTCCCGCTTTGTGCATATGACGTATATAGCCCGCGGGTTATATGGGAAAGCGGGTTATACAGATATAATTTTTCCAAATCCCAAAAATCCGCGGGTTATACAGCTGTGCGTGTTATACAACACTGCGGGTTATATGCGTGAAAATACGGTAATTGAGACTGTTGACCAAACCATTATACATGGTCAATGAAACAGTTTCAATGACCATGATGATGCAAAGAATATATCCTTTGACCTGGATTACTCTTTTCATACTTAGCTATGACTGCCTCTCGCTTCTCTCCTAGGTTTGGAGCATTGGAAAAAAACGAGGGGATGGAGCATAATAAAAAACGAGACATAAGAAATAGTTAAGTTCAGTAAATCTTTACTTACTGCAGCCTTCTTTTATAACTTAATTCCATCTGAAGCATGCTGCTGACAAGTAAGCATTGCTCTGAACTCCCAATCTAGCCCGATGGCCAATTGGTCTAACTAAGGCTTTGCCTAAGTGTGAGGTTTAGCCTGGCTTAAGTGCCCTTGGCAACAGGACCTGTCGGGACGACCCAGCAGTCCTGTGTCTGAGGGGCAAGACTGCCTTCCCCTTGGCATAGTATCTGCATTCCAGAAGAGAGGTGGACACATGACCCTTCAGGTTCATGGTCCAAGACAAGACTTCTTCCTGTTTCCAGGATGCGTGACTAAGTCTGTGGCTGATCAAAGGGATACCTCTGATTGGTTATGACCACATAGCCTTAGACCCCGTTCTCCATCCCAAGTGTCTTCTAGCAAACTGGTGGTCCGAAAGGTAGTCACATACCTCAGGTTTTGCACTTGCAGATTTGTCATTGGCGGATACAGGGAGGGGGGCGATGGAACGATTGCCAACTCTGGACAAAGTAAAGTGCGATTTCACATAAAACATTATGTAGTAAGTTATACAGTATGGTAGTTGCAACATTAAAAAAATTGGCGTGCTCGGACTACCATAATTAGAATAACGTCATTGAACATGAGTTATTGTAATTTACGGTAGTCTAAGCACACCAATTTTTTTGATGTTGCAACTACCACACTGTGTAATGTTCTATATAAAATGTATAAATCATGTGTGTTATTATTATACAAAACCTAAGGTTTCTTGGTAACATTTGCTACAAGCCCAGCACTGGTTTAATCTGGCTCTGCAAACAGTTACACATTTCTGCAGAAAAAAGTCTACAGTTTTTTTCTGTAGATTTTAATTTGCAATTCACACCTGGATGTGTGAAACAAAGATACTGAAAAAAAAACAAATATTTAAAAAAATTAGAATTTGGAATAAATTAGCAGTATTTTGTTTTGAAGTCTTTCAAAAAATATGGTAGATTAATTTTAGATAATGGAATAAAAAAAATTATTCAAGAAAGACTAAGGCGTTTAAAATTTGAATTGAAATCTTAATGCCTTAGTTTTTCTTAAATAATTTAAATTTAAATTGTAATATATGAAAATAAATATCCAATTAATATGTGCTTTTATCATATTTTATTGTAGGAAATATTGCACATTTCTATTAAGCATTCGACTCATTTGACGAAAAAGCCAATTTTACTGTAAGGAAATGTTTCACAGAACATTTATAATACTTACTCTATTTGTAATAGCCAGTAATGTTACAAAAACTGGTAGCAAGATTATCTCCACTCCAAGTAATACTGAACTAATCACAAACAAAACTTGCAAATTATCTAAGTTTATTTATCTATTTTATAATAGAAGAAGAATGCTCTGTGAAAGCCACTAGCCCAATTTGCTATGAAGGTGGACTTGTATATCCCAACTTCTGTCTTAGTGATAGAACTGGTTCAGGGTAATAATGTTTTTTAACCATGACTCCTATTTAAAATTTAATACTGTATTATAAATTACATTCCCATTTTACAGAGATGTCGCAGTGCCATGGAGTAAATGTGTTTGTGGCAAAATTAATGAATACTGCACTGACAACAAAGGTTCTGTTTGTGGCAGTGATGGCAACACATACACAAGTCGATGTCATTTGTTAACTGCTTCGTGCAAGTAAAGAGTAAATTAAAATATTTTAATTTAATTAGTAACTTAATTTATTTCTGTAGATCCCAGGGAGTACTTTTTGAAACTAATCATCAACCACCTCTTTGCAAAGGTAATCAAAATGCTTTATTACAATCATATTTTGAAAAACTAAATTGAAAAAATATTAATTTTTAAAAGCACAAGATTGTCCGGAAATGGCTATACAACCAGTATGTTCCGGTAGAGTTGGTTTCGACTACGATGATTTGACTTTAAAAGAAAGAGACACAGTCTTGAAAGTTTACCCTAATCCATGTTTAGTTGGAAAAAAGTAAAATAAGCAGCACTAAAAATTATGTCATGTAATACAAAATTTCTTATCTTATCTACAGCAAGACACTCGAAATTGTTGCTATGAACGTTTGTTATACCCGCAACATACCTCAAGATTGCCATGTTAAAAAAGATATTTGTGGTAACAACATGAAAATTTATGAAAATCGATGCGAATTCTTGCGTTGGGTAGTTATGTAAGTTAATATTAATGATAAGAACTTTTCAGTTAAAATAAAATTACATTTGTAATATTAGATTATCTAATATGAAACTTTTTGAAGTACCAATGGACTACTGTTGTAAGAAGAATGCTCTATCGCCTGCATGCTTGTAGTAAAATAATTTTCAAGCTTAATTCAGTTTTGAAATTAAAATATTAGAAATACTAAAATAAAAACATTATAAATTAACTATACTTTGTTCAGATAACTTTGTGTAAACATGATTGCTTGCGATCTTATTAAAAACTAGCTGAGTTACCCGGCGTTGCCTGTGTTATCTATAAATCAATAAAAAATTTATTAACACAAAAAAAACATTAATAAAGCTTAAAATACAATGTAATATTAATACAAATTCAAATGTATTAATCATCATCATACTAAAACAGAAAGTATAACCTTTTTTAAAAAACAGAACATGTTACAAACATCACAAAAAAAATTCTCTTTATTCTAATAAAATAAAATTACAAATTATTTATCTTTCAATAAAAAAATTAAATCAATTATTTTTATCATTATATAAATTAAATTATTTTCTTTCAAAGTACAACTGTCTTTGCAACTCTATTTCCAATGTGCAAAAAAGTTATTTGAATATTATTTTTAAAAAAACACCTTTTTTAAGACCAATTTTAGCATAATTGTAATGACTTGATTTTTCAAAATCTTCATCAACATCATATTATCATCGACACCATCAACCTTTGTTTAAACGTCACAAACAATTCTCTTTGTGTTATTTCTTCATTCATTTCTTTAATGTTATTTCTTGGTTTTTACTATTCACCCCATTGCCAATTAACTGTCGATTATTATCATCATGGAGTTCGTTAAAGGCTTCAACTTCTCTGCTTCAATTTCTTGCCTATGAATCCCATACATTTAACCGCGAAACATTTAATCGCGGCCACTTACCCGCATTCATATAACCGCGCAACATTTTATC
>JAQFZN010001636.1:0-14697 GCA_034687075.1 Geophilus carpophagus
TCTTAAGAAAATTGACTATCACATACGCATGTGAAATTTGGTTCCACCAAAGATTAAAATAATATATACAGTCAAACATCCATAACTCCAACTTGTATAAGTCAAATTTTTCAAAATTTTTTTATCAAGAACACATTTTACATAAAAAATTGTTTCTATACATTACCGTCAATACAGCAAATCGAACAATTCTTTGTTGAGGTGTTGTTACATCAGCAATGTAACTGAAAGCTCCAGTATTTAAAACCAACGTACTGCCACTCAAAGCAGAAGCAACAGATGAAAGTAGGATAAAAGTCACATCCAATTGTTCGTCGTAATAAGCATTCAGTGCTATTATCAACATGCTTATTGCTGCTCCAATGTTGGGGACAATTAATAAAGCTTTACGTCCGAATCTGTCACTCCATGAACCGATAAATAAACCCCATAAAGCAGTCGGAAGTGTATCAAGAATGGTCTGGAATATTTGAATTTTTATAGATTATATTTGATTTTTGCAAGTGTTACATGTTACATATGTTACATATTAAGAAAACAGTTTGTAAATAGCGTTCTAATAACATGATTTTCATTTTAAAATAAAATAATTGAATATTTCTTTATCTATTCAATGCAATCTACTTACTTTGTACATGATGAAGTTGTTTGCATATCCCTGTGCTTCGGCTTCTAATGTTCTGTTACTGGTCAAATTGCGGCATATTTCATCTGGTAAATCCATTTGTATCATGCAAAATTTGCGGATTATTAAGCTTTGGGTTATAACTGTAGCCATAAGTGCACCAACGAAAAATAAAAAAACCACCGGTTCTACTGTTACATTCGTTAAGATATTTTTTACAATCGAGAATGAAGTGAGATTATCCATTTTCCCTTCGGCTTCTTTTTGGTTTTCCACTTCATTTTTTCCTGCGGTTTTGCTGGTATTGCTTGCGGGTTGTACATCAGCCATGTTTGATGAGAGTGAAGCGGTTTAATAATGGGTTATGGATTTTTTGGTAATGTAGTAATGGTGATAAGGGTATATCATTGATTATCTCAAATTCCAAAATCTGGTAGCAGATAAAAATGGGATTTTAATAATAATTATTATCATTATTTATTACATTATTTTTTCTAACTCAAATATGAATATTTAAATTGTAATGATATTCAAACAAGAGCTAAAAAACAACAAACAATATATTTTTTTACGAAACAATTCTAAACATTTGAAGGGTCATTATATCGAAAGAGTAAAATACCAATTGGATTCAAATGTCATTGGCCGAATTTTTTTAAATTTTATCATTAAGTAAAAAGTGACTAATTTGAATCAGTATTACTTTAAAGACCTACATTCAAATCACGATTGTTTATAAATCACCGTGATTTTAAGATATAATTTTGTTGTTTACAAGTTTGAAAAAGTTCACTTTAAACAACCTGCTCGCAAAACAAAATAAATCATTGATAGAAATATTTTTTCTAACAGTAAAAATTGAAGTAATTTAAATTTTGATTACATTCTAATTGGTACTAATATTTAATTTAATCCTATTAGTTTTTATATACTAAAAAAAAGGAAGTAGATGTGAAATTTCATTATCTCCTGTCCGGTGAGCATGACAGTTAAGTAATAACAAAATGATAGATGGTTGTCTCTTGCTGTGTTGATTCAAATTTTAATTGGTTTTGTTGTAGAAACACAACACTAGTTGTTAATGCAAGCTAAAACTTGCTCAAGCAATATCAAAATTTATTCTACCCACAAAAAATTATTATAATTAAATTACATTTAAAAAAAAATATAAATTTTTTAAATAAATAAAAAATAAAATAAAAAATTTTTCATAAAAAATTTCTTTTTTCTATCAAATTTCTGAGTGAAATTAAGCATCATCTTTTACACTTGGTATTTAATTTATGTTTGTCTGACAAGAATGTAAATAACTGTTATCTGCCCTGCAATTTTTTACGGTGACAAGAGAATTATATTTTTTGGTGATGGTGAAGCAAAACCTGCTCTGAATTTAGATTTTTTTATGCAGAAGGTGAAGGGAGGTGGTTAAGTTGAGATAGGAAGAAGAGGGTTATGTTGCGTTGTTAGGTCAGATGTAATAAAATGTTTGAGTTTTGTTTTATGAGTAGTTGCATATGCTTTTGATGTTTAGTAATTTATATTTTTGATTTCAGCATGTCCGGACTTCATCAGGCTGCTTTAATGGGAAATGTTGAAATAATGAAGTTGTTATTGGAGAGTGAAGCTGCAGTCAACATCAAGGATATGAGAGGTAAATATGAGTAGGAGAAAGTTTTTTAATTAGATGTTATCAAGATGTTTATGTTTCTATTTTACCTGTTCATTTTTGATTAAAAGTATGATATTTTTTTAGTTATTTAAATAGGTAATTAAAGTTTGAAATAGATTTTTGAGAAGTTTCTGAAATTGCATTAATAAAAAGATGTAAATTTGTTTATTATATGAATTATGTGGTATTTTATGGTACATAAAAAGGAGTATGGACCATATGTTGTAAGTGTACAACCTGGTGGTAATTTTGTATCATATTTCAGTAATAAAAGTTAGAAAAAGAAATAAAATAAAATGTAATTTAAAATTCTATATTTAGAATAAGTAAATTTGTATAAAACCTGGAATTAATTCACTTCAATTGCTTCGTGTGTTGAGGTAATCTCAGTTCTGGATTGAGGATTCAGCATAATTTATTCACTTCCTGCTGAATCTGCATTTTGCTCTAGTCCAATAGTTGGGCTCATTTAGTTACATAATATAATAACAATAATCAACAAAATCAGAAATGGCAAACCATTTCCCACTAAATTAAATCAGAAAATAAACTAAGTTATATAAGAAACATATTTATTCAAGTTTAATCAATTTTAATATACACACTTCGCCTAATTCTATGTAAACATATTCTAATAAACAATTTTTTAAGCTTATGTTTACCATAAATCTATTTAATCACTAATCAATACAATCAAACTTGTTACGACCAAGTTTAAATGACCAAATTTTTGCTAGGTTTCAATGGGTTTTTGTTGTAATGAGGTTGGACTGCAGTTGGTTATTGATACGAGCTAATTAATTTATTCTGTCATAGGCATGCGTCCAATTCATTACGCCGCATGGCAAGGACGTTTTGCTCCTGTGGAGGTACTTTTGCAATGGAACAGCTCTGTGAATGAGCCAGCCGGTGAGGGTGAGACACCTCTTCATTTAGCCTGCCAACATGGCCATTATGAAGTGGTAAGTGAAGGCAGAATGCTTGCATATTACTTTGTAAAATTCCATAAGAGTATCATGGTATTAAATTTGAAAATGCCCAAGGACTTTTTCTTTAGATCAAGAGCTTTCCTCTAACATTATCCAATTTTCTATCTTCCTCAAAGAATTTTTTTTCCCCGGTGGGTTTTAATCTGGAGTTATTTGCAAGTTTGGGAAATGAAATAAATATTTTATTCATATCCATGTTTTAAATTTTTTTTTGGTAAGTTTTTAATTGAATTTTATTATTTATATATAACATACATTATATATATTTGTTAATTTGAATTTAAAATGCGGGTTTTATTAGACATATAATTTTTTTTTGTGATATCTAATTTGTTTTATTAAGTTTTAGTGCAGGAAATTTAAAATTTAAAATTTAAAACCTGTGAAAAGTAGTTTCTTTTATTGAATGGGTAATTAAGTTTGAATATTTATTTGTGGGTTAATTCAAAGAGATTTTATTTAGCTTTGCATTCTTTGGTTGTTTTATTCAGTGAAAAAAAATCAATTTTAAAGATCAACTGATTAAAGTTGAGTAAAATGATTTAATTTCGAAAAATTATTTATTTTTAATAGAAAAATTAATTAATATTTCTACATTTTCAGACGAAATTACTACTTTATTATCACGCGAATATTCAAATACGCAATAAAGCACACAAAACACCTCTAGATTTGGCCTGCGAATTCGGAAGACTGAAGGTTAATAAATTAATTAACACCTTTGTAAATCCATGTAGGAGCGTTTTAGATTTGATCTTTGATCAAGTGGGGGGGAAACAGCACCAGAGGGAGTTATTTTTAACGCGTGTAGTTGAATATTTAGGTCAAAAAGCGTTCTGCATGGTTTTACAAAAGGTTAAATAGCAAAGTGATTTTTGATGTTTACTTTAAATTTATCCATCCGCTTTAGGTAGTGGAATTGCTATTAAATAGCAATCGATGTTCGCCACTGCTAGAAGATTCCCCGCAGGACACATTAGATAACACTCGCACCACTTGCCTTCACCTTGCTGCCAAAAATGGACATGCGGATATAGTCAGGTGAAGTATTTAATATTCAACGCAAATCATGTCTTGTATATTAACAAAATGTATCAATTTTTTATGCAGGTAAACACTAAGATGTACAATTATGGGGATTTTTATCTCGCAGCGCTCTCTCTTGTTAGAATTTGTAAATGAATTCGCAACCTGTGGCATTTTTTTATTTTTTTTTTTGAAAAATTGCAAAAAAATTAATAAAAATAGAAAAAATATGAAAATGACATGCTGGGAATTTGAGTTGAGAAAGGTTTTTCCATGAATTTAATGTTTTTTAATTTTTCTTTCAAATGTCAGGTCTATATTTTAGTTAATTGCAGCTTTAGAGTTGAAGTCGAATGACCTTTTCTCACAGAGCAATGTGGTTTGTTGTGTCCAGGTAGTTGGTTGAGAATGTTTTAGTGACTTGTTTGCTTTCATTATCTGTCCAGTCAGCGGGAGGCTGAATATTGCTGGTGCAATTCATGCGGAAACTTCTCATTTCCACTTGTATATAAGCTTAGTGCGACGCTTAAATTGAATTATTTTTATGCCACCAGATTGTGTTGCTTTGCTTGAGAACTGCAAATACGAGTAAACAAGACAGTTTGTTTTGGACCTCATTTCTCACAGTGAGTGGGTGGGACAAAGTGGATAAAAAATGAAGTTGTCAGTAAATATTGGTATAAGTGAGTGAGGTTCTTAGTAATTGCTTTTGATCAACTTCTTGGAGTTGGGAATAGGAATTTATAAAGAGATTTTTATTTAAATGGAAAAAAGCTTTTTAAAAGTTAATTACGAGAAATGAAATTGAAATTGAAATTTTTTTTCTTTAATTTTTTTTAAATTTCAACTGTTTAATATTTAAATTTTTAAAAAAATCGGTTTTTAAACTATTTCATAGAAAATTAAAATCGATTTATGCAATAATACGGAATAAAAATTCTAACAAGATGAATGAAGCAAGAAAATCGATTAATTAACTAAAGAATAATCAATCAACCTCGTGTGTGTTGTGGACAAAGTGACAAATCATTGCTTATAGTTGAAAATCAAGGACATTTTCACGTTTTTATTTTCCAAATAACTTTTTCTACATTTTTTTAAACATATAGTATAATAATGGGTTTGGGGTTTGGAACAAGAAGAAAATTAACCTTGATGTTTTATCTCCAGATGGCGACACAATAAAGTAAGCAAGTGTACAAACATGTGCCTACAATCTGCACAAAATGCACAGATAAGGCATAGAGCGAAGGGACTATAGAACGACTATATTTATCACTGTTGCCCCTGGGAGTTTAGAAATAACTTGTTTTTTTTTTTTTTTTGCTTTGCTTTGGTTTACAACATGAATAAATGTACTTTTCAGACTTTTGCTCAAGGCTGGGATCAACATCAATAGGTCTACTTTGCAGGGCACTTGTCTGCATGAAGCTGCACTGTGTGGGAAAAGAGAAGTTGCACAACTTTTATTAGAAGTAAGTTTTTTATTGAGAAAATGTTGATGTTTTGAAATTGATTTTTTAATTTCGAAATGATGAAAATTAATTTTAAAATGATTTTTATTGGTTTAATATATCCATCAAAAAGTATTACCTTGATGAATGTAAACATAATTAGTTTAATTTAATCAACATGCCAGTTTGTTTACATTTTAATATAAACAAACTTCGCATGACATTTCTCACTTTAACTGACAAGTGGCGCCACGTAGCGCCCAATTTTAGAACTTTAAATTCAAAAAGTCAAAAAATTCAAATTGAAAATTCACATAAAATAATTTTATCTATTATTTTATTAGAGCGGTGTTGATGTAAACAGAACGAACTCTTATGACCAAACTGCTTTGGATATAGTTAAGAAATTCACCTCATGTGGCGCTGCAAAAGATGTTAAACAAATGCTTAAAGGTATTTATATTTCCTTCAAATTTCTTTTAATTTTTAATTTAAAATCAATTAATTTTTTGAGTAGAATAGTAAAATGAAAAATATTAAATGAAGAAACATTGTTGTTGCTTTCTAATTACCTTGAACCAGCTGTAAATCGTGTTAGATGTAATTGGTGTGGCCATTGCTTAATTTTCAAACTGTAAAAGCCTTTTGAAACCGATTTAATTTCATTACTCGCAGCCATAACTCTTGGTTTGGAATCGATGTTGCATTTCAAACTGACCCTCCCTTTCTATACTACAGCACTATACACCAATTATTATCCTTCCCCATCACTTCAGGGACCTCACTATAGCAATAAATGAGGTTGGAATTGTTTCTTCGAAAACACTCTTTAATATTTAAAGGGAATTTACTTGTAGAAAAATCAATTCTAAACCCATTTATTTTAAATCTTTAAATTAAAAAAAAATTAATTACTTAAAGATTTGAAAATCATTTTGAAAGAAATAACCAAAAATATAAAGGAAAAACTAAAACCAACATTAATTGATCATTTGAGTGATACAAAATGAAAAGGTGAAGAAACTATGATTAAAAATGATTTTAGATGTGGTTTTGGTTTTGCTCAGTGGTGACATCTGGGAATTAGTCTGGTAACCATGGTTTCACCATGGAAACAGTTGAGAAACAACAGCTGGTGAGTGGTATTAAGTGTTGATGATGTGGGTTTGATGTCAGTGACTTGACTCGGCACAGAATTTGCGAGCGAAACATGAGTCAGTTCAGGTATGTTGTTATGTGACAAGTTTTGTGTGGAAAGTAAAATTTTGTAATTTTTCACTCCCACCTATTGGCTGGTGTGAGGTCAGTGTGTCATGAAAATGGAGGAGGGAGTGACAAGTATTGCCTAGCAGCAAATTGAGATGTGAGGCTTTTGTTTGCTCACGGTCGTAAATTTTAGGGTCCAAAAGAGATACGAGGTAAAGCAAAGGGGGAGGTGGGTGGAAGGTTTGATTCTGGTCGATGATAAGATTGCCAGCGAGGAATGTGCTCCAATGAACCACGACTCAAGCGTGACACACATGTCACATGCTTTTGAGGAAAAAAAAAATGTTGTCACATTTATTTTGGTTGGGTTTAATAAGAAAAATTGACAATTGGATGGGAAAAGGTAAGTTTGGATTTATTTGTTTATTTGTTGCTTGAATGGGCGTTAATGAGTTTAATGTTTTGAATAAATATTTCTTAATGTATTAAAAATGCTAGTTGAGTTGATCTTATTTAAGGGTGATTGAAGAACAAGTTAAATAGGATTTTCTTCTCAATTTGCTCGATAAATTTGCTGTGTGTAGTCAAGTTTCATTAATATTAGATGGGCCAATTTATTTCGAACAATTTCAGTACAAATTGCTGGTTAGAGATGAGTTTATTAGCGAATTACTCAATCAAATTGAGTGTAAATATTTTTTGAAAATATTAAAATGAATGAATTTTCACTTTTATTTATTTCTTTGATAAGATACAGAAATATTCCAGCTTATAATCTAATCATTTCTGATACCCAATCAATGTGATTAATTATTTAGATTACATTACTCGCAGATCATAATGAAATACATCAACAAACATCAGTTTATTTTTAAAGCAAATAACGAGCGATTAAAAATACTCATGAAACTCAAATTGAAATGTGTACATAAATTGCCATAACATTTATTCCACCGGACAGGCAATTAGCTACTCGTTTGCTAAATTATTTACCTGTATCTCAACATGAATTATGCAAATTTTATGCTGTTCATGCAAGGTTGAATTTGCTTCCTGTTTGGTTTAAATTTCACACTCAAATTATAAACTCAAGTAACTCTTAGAAGACCCTTTTCCAAAGTTCCTCGAACCCAAATTCCATTTGATGTGATTTCTAATAACGGAAACCACAACAATCACGTGTTGTTATTTGATCCTCGGATGATAACACTTTGAAACCCACATTTGCAACCCCTTTCTCCTCTTCTGTGCCCTTTTCTCACATTGAAACGATGCTTGTCTTCTACCATTGACAGTTAATTACATTTTATTGGGTAGCAAACGAGGCGTAATTGCGATGCCTGCCACTAACCGATAGACCTCATAGACACTTGCAAATGGGTTCCATGAACGGAAGTGAAATTTTGATGATGATAAATAAAGAAAAGATATTATTATTGACCTCTCGCATCGACATTTTTGATGAATAACAAATGTAAACAAACTGCGATGAAGGGAAATGGCAAATGGTGATGCGAAACTGAGTGGGTTTTGTTGCGTTTGACATTTATTTACTGGGTAGTAAAATGTTTAATAGAAAGGAAATTTGTTTAGGTTTTTAATAAAAGTAATGGGTTTTTATTTTGCTTTAAAGTTAAGGAGATTTGGGTAAAATAGGACGGGGAGAGTCCAGTTTACTTAGTTTGTGTTGCATTGTACCCGGCAGTACTTGGGCTCGTCTTTGGATCAATAAACAGTTTAAAGGTGAGTGGCCGTTTGAACGAGACCACAGATGATCTTCTGGCTAGCCTTTATCTTCTCACAAAATGGGGGATGCCGTGTTTCAAATATATACAAGTACTTAGACATGTTTTAGTGAGGATTTGGGAAGTTAACGTTTTGTTGAAAATGGAAATTGAAATAAAAAAATTGTTCGTGTAATTAGGGGATTTTTAGGGGTTGCGAGGAAGGGGCAGGGGAATGAATGGGTAATTGATATTTTTTTTTTTTTGTTTCTGAATGTTTTGTAATTTCAATTTTGGTTTTTGGAAAATGTAGATTTTTCGGTTGGGTATTTTTAATGTGAATTTACATGTGTAATTTTCTAGTGTATTCCCATAGTGATCGAATAATCATGTTTGCCCTCGAAAATATTCCCTTTTGGTTAGAGAGGTTCAAATGAGCTCGCATCCTTCCTATTACCATTTGAAAGTTTTGGTTGACTGCTTCTGACGTTTATTGAGTCATCAAATGAATCCCTGCATCGTTATAGGAATTTTTTTTCTTCTTTTTAAAACTCTTATTACTAATATTTTTATACGATTCTAAAATATTAATTCTAATTTATGAAATCTTTGGTCGAGTTTCGAAATCAAAATCCAGTTCTGGGATCAATTTAACAGTTTTAAGAGGCAGTTAATGAAATTTATTTAAAAAAAAAATTTTTAAATTTTTTTAAAAAATTTAATTCTCATTTTTTTTATTAAATTTTTTTTTGTGTTTTGTTTAACCGACTGTAAAATAAGTCAGCCAATAATTTCGCATACTCACATTTCCCAATCCCACCCTGAATCCGGTGAAGTGAACTCATCGGCCTTGTGATGTGGCGGCCGCCAGAGGTTGAGAGAAAAGCGAAAACACAAAAGCAACCCCTGGGCTACTGTAGTCGGCTTTCCCTCGTGACATCTGTGCATTCCAGTACAGCTCTTTTGCAGATCACGAGGCTGTGTTTTTCGCTTTTCTCATTCAATTTTCCTATCGAAAATGGTTTCTGCCTTTCCTCCCTGCCTTCACAATAGCTTCGGATAGGCCTCGCTTTGCAACGATCGCGCTAACTCACGGTCTTGTGCTAGCGACCCCGGAATTCGACTCGACGACGACGGCTTTCCTGCAACATTCTCGAGATACTAGGGTGAGTCACTCGCCGAAGTGATTTTTCCTATTTTTTATTTTTCAATATTTTTTTGTTGAGATTTTTGTTTACTTTTGAATCTCTAAAATGTTTGTGTAAAGGCTGAATTGTGATACAGTGGGATTATTTTCGTTTACGTTGTGAAATAAATTCAACACTGTTGCATTTTTTAGTGGTGGTATTATGGAATGAGTTGATGTGTGAATTGAATTTAGTTGTGTGTCGTGTGATTTTTCAGCGGGAAAGGATTTAATTCCGTGTGAAAGACTTAAATAATCGAGTTAATTAGGCCCAAAATTAAGTTCTAAGTAAATATTTTTTCTGTTTATATATTTTTATTTTCTTCTCTTTAATAATAAACGAATGCTAATTAATGTTTTGGTATTGATGACAGTCACGATTGAGATTAATTAGATAATAAATATATTGTAAAAAGACATGTGTTAATTGATTTAGTTAAATTTTATTATTTTTCTTAATTTTATTGTAATTTTCTATTGGGAAATGATTTTTGACAGTGAATTTTTATTCGGGATTTGGTTGAAATGATAAATTATCAAACGGAGAAAGAAAATGATTTTACAATGTCAAATTGTAAGATGGATTCGAGCAATCTTTCGTTCAGAAAGAGCAGAGAACACCAGTTGAAAAATAAATGAAGGTAAAATTTGATCATAACGCATCGGCTTCAAAATAGAGCGCAGTTGGCGCCGCTCAAAGATGCAAATCTCAGTCTCATGCAAATGCCACAAGCAAACCAATGATCGTTAATGCGAACTCAACTTGTCTATACGAGAAAAAAATTCTTTCGGATTGAGTTTTCTACCCTGGGTGCACATGTGCAATCGGCTTCTCCTTCATTTTAAAACAAAATAAAAATACTGTAAGAGAGAACAAATTTGAATTTTTCCGATTTTTATTTTTATGGAATTCTTCCGAATTTCAAACCAAATTCTGCTATTTATGTATGTGATTACAACGAACTGCACAGTTTTCATTCTAAATATATTTTATTTTCTGGTAGAATAATTTTCGAATTTATTTTCATTGATATTTGAGAAAAGTATAAGTGAATTGAAATTAAATAGCCTTTAATAAGCTTTGTTCTTATGGGATTTGGGGCCTATCTCAGTCAACAGATTGTCGCTTGGTATGAACAAGTCATATACTTGTCGAGTTTCAGTTGAATTTTCAAGAAGGTAGCTTGCATCTTTTCAATGATAGCAAGAGCATTAAGCTGGAAAAAGACGAGCAAGAGGAAAATCAATTTCGAACATGAATCGATTGCATTTGACAAAAGAATTTTTTTCGATTTTTTAAATGGAAATATACAAAATATATGAAAAATATCAAAATATCAAAATATCGCTTTATTCAGCTTCTTTTTAAAATTAATTTTCTTTTCAGTTAGAAAATTATTTTGACATAGTGAATTTAATACAATTTTAGTTGGATGTAATATTAAGTAACCCAAAAGCATATTTTAGGAAGCAAATGTAATGAGTTTGCTCCGCTGTTTTAATGAACACAGTTTAAATGCAAGGGAAATGAAAGTGCAGATGAGGAAAATATAACGAGATATACACATAACAACACAAAAGAATGAGAAAATTAATCAAAACTTGTTTATTTTTTAACTTTATCTTTAACTCCACAATTTTTTTTTCAACAAATCCCGCATTTCATACTCACTTAACCCAGAAAAGAAGGATTGTGTAAAATTTCGATTTGCCTTTTAATCTAATAAAAATAAATCTCAAACCAAAGTTGAAATTGAAGTTGAAAACATGCCAAATGTTGGAATCAACTTGAATTATATTTCCTTTTATTTTATTTTATTTTTTGTTTATGTGCAAAAGTTTGAAATAATCTTCCTATTCCAACTTGAAAATAATTTTCTTGTTTTCTATTTCACAACTCTCCTACTTCCTTTTTTTACGATACCTCTTTTTGATGAGTCTAATAAAAGTGTAAGATACAACTACGTAATGGATACACACACTAGCCATAGCTCTGCAACATAATTTATAGATACGTTCAGGCTAATCTTTCTCAAGGGTGGACCTGCTTGTAGATTGGTCTCTTGCTAGTGTAGTCAAGAACTTGACATGAATGTTGGATGTTCCTCAACCTTCCCTCTCTTCACCACCCTGCTCTCACTCTCTTGTGTAACTTCCTCTTCCTTTTTCGCGTTATGACTTTCGATCCACATTGATGGGTGTAAGCTATTGGATGTTTGCTCCTGTTTGCCTATTTTTATCTCATTTATTGATATCCAGTAAACTGCATAAAATGTCTTTTTTATTCTATCTCATGTGTGCAAACTGCAAACACGTTGCTTCATTAACCCTCCATCACTCTTTAGTTTTTTTGTTTTTTTTTTCGTATCGTTTCCGTTCGGTAAAAAGGATTCACGCTTCTTAATTTCTTTTTATTCTTTGGTAACAAATTCGCTTTTTTTTGTCTTTTGATGAAAAGGGTTGAAAGGTTTTAGAAATGCAATTTCTCTTGTGGGTTGTGCAGTTGAATCCTAGTTTACAACTTGAAATTTAAAGCTGGGTGTAAAGGGTCATTAAAATTGACGATTTTCTCATTTTTGAAACAAGTATAAATATATTTATTATTATTCTATTGACCTTTTGATGTTCGACTGGTCGACTGCCATTTAGTTGCTATCAGAAGGTTGATATGTCGAACTGTTGATCATAGTTTCATTGATTTAAAGTTTACTATTTTTGTACATTTAATAATGTTTATACATACATCTTTATATATACAAATACAAATACAGCACAACGGTTTTGATTGCACAATTTGGGTTGTGATTGCTTTATTTTGGATTTGATTGCACAATACAACACAGCACAACAGAATGGATAATAAATTGAGCTTTGTAATAAGCAGTCAAGGAAAGAACAAAGAAAAAGATTTGAATGAAAAGACTCATGGGCACTGCGGAATATGAATACGTAATGCCCATTTACACAGCATTAGAGATGTAGTTGTATGAATGCCAAATGAACAGGGTTTAATGCTCCATCAGCTGATCATGTATTAGCAGCTAAAGTCACTGGATCAAAATTTTTTGCAATTTTTGCAATAATCGACTTAGTTATAGTCGATAAATTGGCTTGCCACAAAATAAACTGTCGACGATCTCAGCGCTATGAAATGATCATCGATGACACAAACATTGACGAGAAAATATAGAACCCATGATTCTCTAATATTGTAGTTGTGTTGTGTGGGTGATTTGCCATTTCTTTGCGGCAAAATCCAATTACATTTAATTAAAAGTTGAAGCACAATTGTTGTTTACTTGCATTTAGTAGCTCGAAAGGTTGCTATCGAGTATTTTGAGAATTGTGGCCAAGAATAATCTTCTCTGCTGATCGTAAATTACACCCCCGCCACGTGCTGAATATCACTCACCCCCGACTCTTGTGAGCTTAAAATAGATGTGCCTAACATGCACATGCAGCTAGATGTTGATGATGTTCGTTAAGAAATTGATTTCAAATTTGAAAAGAATAAAAAAGAAATAAATCAACAATTTTTTTTTATATTTTTTGCTAAATTTTATTTTTATTTTCAATTTCAATTGTTTCCTTTCGCAATCGTACAACTTTTTGCCTTTTGATTGGATTTGTTATTATTGCGTTATCGTTTTCGTTTGTTATTTCTCTTATCAGGAAAAACTTTTATTGTTTCCATTTTTTTCCGTTACAATTTTCCACTTTTTTTCATCTTGAAGCTGAGTCACGTGTGAATCTCGTGTGCATGACAGACATGAACCAGTCAAAGGTGTTTGTGTGTTTGCACTAGCAAGAAATTCAACAGAAGCCTGTGGTGTGATTTATATGTCACTAACAAGTGCATAAATCTCTCGAAAAGCAACAACAAACGTGATTTTTAAACGTGTAAAACGCTTCAAAACCAACACCATCTGGCGGGATGCTGCACAACTCAAACTTTTTCTCTTCTTTTATTTTTTTACACAGTAATTTTATTACTTTAACCTACATATTACAGCTGCTACTCCATTACATCCTTTTTCTATTACACGAAAAAAATCAAATACAGTCGAGTCTTAAAACTAGTAGAAATTGGCCATTGCAATTTTAATAATAATAGAAATAATGAGAATCGTCAGCTGCATCAATTTCTACTCATCCTCCACCCAAATCAGGGCGTCTCCACTTGTCTAATGCACTTGCGTACCACTATTCTTTTCCTCTTAATCACGAAACTTGTAATCTTTTTGCAGTTAGACAGGGGGAACTGAAGGATATAATTTAGTAATGATGAAGCAAAACAGAGAAGAAGAAGAAAAGAAAAAATAATAATCTACACCCTACTTTAGTGGCACCAAAAATAAAATGACAAAAAATAGAAAAGTAAAAAAAGTTAAATGGAGACAAAGTGACTTATCTTGTTCATATTTAATCTAAGTATAGGCAGTTGTGAGTTGGTTTTATTTATATCTTTTAGTGAGTCATCATAAAATGAGAGTGGGAAAAGGGGAAGGTTGAGATGGGTGGAGGATGTAATATTTTATTTTGTTCCTTTTCTCTAATCGTTTCGGTGTTGTTAGTTGGGTTAGGGTGAGACAAGTGCATAATTGGAGTCGGTTTTCTCGAAATTAACACTGTGGGATTGAAGTGCAAGTGGATTCGGAAATTGGGCAGCTGGTGATTGCAAACGGGAATTGTGCAGTGCAAGATTAGCAACGCTTAAAGAGTTTTTTTTAAGGGTTATGTGGTATATGGGTTTGTTTGGTTGGTTGGCTTGCTTCAAGTTTTCCATGCTAATTGTCAGTTAAGAATTAGAAAAAAATT
>JAQFZN010001637.1:0-14691 GCA_034687075.1 Geophilus carpophagus
TTATGGAAAGTATTAAATCAGGGTAAAAGTGCTGTAAATCCCAATGTTATTATTATGTTGTTGGTTACGTAGTTATTAGTTATTTATTTTAAATTTTGTGTGCTTTGTGCACATTTAAATTTCTAGATTAGATTTTTTTATTATGACTTTAATTTAGTAAGCATTCATGTGATTGGTTAATTTTTACCACTAGGCCGACTTTATTGTTTGCTGAATTATAAAAGAAAGAGACGTTTAACAAATTTTCTTTGTTTAAAATTATTGCCACAAAGTACGATATATTTTTGATTTGATATAGTCAAATTTTGTTAAGTATCGATTAAAATATCGTATTTAGCGCCGCCTATGATTGAAAATTATGATATCGTTACATCGATTACAAATGGCGACTCCTCCAGCTAAACGATATCGGAAAAGAAGTAATGTCTGGACTGTTTTCACGAAAGCATCGATAAACGCAGCAGTGTGTAACCTTTGTCAGAAGGAAGTGAGAACTTGTGGGAACACGAGTAATCTATTAAGTCATATTAAACGCAATCATAATGATGTTTTACCTGAAATTCTTGTCGGTGAGGTTGGTAAGTGGTATTTTTCACAAATATTGGGTTTTATTTGAACTTTATGCGAATTTTTTTCTCAACCATCGAAATATTTAACTGAAAAGTAATCAGCCAGGAGTCGATTTGTTGATGTGTTTATTTAAAATAATCGATTTTCGATGATTTCATTATGCTTTTTATTTTTTTATTTTTAAACGATAACCAAATCATAAACTGAATTGACTTGATATTGATAATCGATTTTTATGCAGCAAGCGATGCATTGGACAACGCAGTGCGGGAAATTCAACTGGAGCCAGAAGTTACGATAGAGGAAAATAATACGAATGATAAACCCATCGATACCCAACAAACAACGAAACCAAATCAACTACCAAAAAAGAAATCTGATTATAATTTCGTAAGTTTTTTATTCAATTACCATTTTTATGGTTTGATAAATATGCAATATTTTATACTTTTTTTTTTTTTTTTTTGTTTTTAGGCAAAACCAATGAGATCAAAAAATTCATCAATGGAAATTATTAAATTAAATTCTACAATAGAAAAAATCAATAAATCAGTAGACACGTGGGCGAATACAGTTGATGCTAAAACGTCGCGAGTGTTACAAGCAGCTGAGAAGTCGCAATTTTACCATGGATTTGAATTCCTTGACACGCAGTTTAAAAAATTACCAGAACTTAAAGCCCAAGAGCTGATGCAGAAATTTATGGCGATGACTTACGAAGCTATAAATCAACATGAAATTCTTAATCAGCCAGTATATCACGTTCAGTTAATGCCACAGGATGAATAGTGTCATTTCCCCACCTATCATTTAAATTATATATTTTGTGTGTGTAGATATGTGCAGATGTGATTGAATATATTTTTTATTTCATTTCTACTTTGAGCAATCAACTACACAAACAACTCATTAATTGTACAGGTTGGAACAGCAATTTTTGTGTTAATTGAGACATTTAAATCTTAATTGATTAGTGGATCAAAAATAAATTATGTATATTCAGTTCAGAATCTCGAACTTCAAAAAACTTTTTCTTTTGTCACTGAAGATTCTCATTATTTTAAATCTTACAATTTTAGAATTTGTTGTATAAAAATAAAATTGATCTCTACACATTGCTTTTAAATGACATGAGAAATGTTTTTATTAATCCAAAAATGGCTGTGCATAAACTTTCATTTCATATGTTTTGGTTATGTGTAATGATAATACACAAAATTTAATACGTTTATTAAGTTTAAATACAGGCAGTAACTGATTGGAGATAAATCAGATTTCTTTCCATTATAAACATTGCAGTTAGTCCTCATCATCAGATATATCACTGCTGTCAGCAAATGGTTTATGGTAAGATACTGGCTTTGATTTCCCAGACGCATCACACATTTTGTATTTAGAGCATAAAACTGTTATCGAACATAAAACACTCACAATAGCCAATATAGTTGTTGTAACAGAGATTACAATCAGAATTCTGTAACGAAAAAATGAATTAGTATAAGAAAGAATTTACTATTTTCAACATACCCGTTTTGATCTGTGTTATTATCTGGATCCTGACTTTTGTTTGCAAGTTTTAAAAGACATTCTATATTGTTTAAAATTTTACATAAAGTTATCGATTTTAAAAAAAAAGTTCTTTAATTATAAAAAAATTACCGTTGTGTTTTTCTTCATTTGTTGATAATTCGCAACTTCCATTGACATGATTACAAGACCAAGAGCATATATCGGAACAAGTGCATTTCTCAGAGCAGTTTTTCCCATAAAATCCAACAGGACATACTAAATTTAAACAATTAATTCTTGACCGTTATATTTGAATTATCAAATGAAAAACTTACTTTGGTCACATAAGTAACCAATATATCCAGGTAAGCAACTACAATCGCCATTTTTTGCATTGCATTGAGCTTGGTTTTTACATTTACAAGGAATCATGCAATTTGGACCCCAGAAATTAGACGGGCAAGCTACAAAAATTTTTAATATCATTTTGATTTAAAAATTTTATGGAATGTGATAATAAATGTCAATTAACCTATTTCACAGTGTTCTCCAGTCCAACCCCAATTGCATTTGCAACCTTCTTCAGAACAAACACCTTCACCACTGCAGTTGTACAAGTGACAAGGAAGAATTGAGCAATTATTTCCACTCCATGGGCTTGTACACTTACAACTACCCATTTGACAATTGCCACGAGGACCACAATCGTATTGACAGTCTGGTTGATGAGCACACAGAATTGTAGATACTGGTCGCTGGCAGTTGAGTGAAATATCGCCTCTATAATAAAAATAAAAATTCATTACTTATCTTCAATATCGTTAAACGAATTTGTTCAGGGTGTATGCTTTGGTGAGAAAATTATTCCTGTAAATGTAAATAAGCGCGAAATGAATGCTCGCGAATTAATACATGTACAAAATATATTACCGGCGAATCTTTTTGATATCAAACACTAGTCCATTTTCTTTGATGTACATTGAAAGGTGTCACAGTATGAGTTTTATAGTTTAATTATTGGTAATTGTTTGTTTACAAATATTTTTAATTTTTTTTTTTTTAAATATGAAAACCTCAGTTAAAATTTTTTGGGAAAGTTTAAAAAATATTTTAAACAGTGGTTGATTTGTAATTTATTTGTTTGTGCAACAAATGACAGGTTCCGTTTCTACGATAAGAGCAAAAGTTGAGCTTTTTCTTTTCATCACTAAAACTGTGCATGGAAATTTTCTTACTTGTTAGTCTTATTTACAATTCAAAACGATTCTGTTAAAGCAACTATTTTTTTTTTCAAAAATCAAATTTTGAAAATGATGTTTTCAATTTCCTTTTGACATCAAATAGATTCGTTCACGGACAGAAAGGTAATACAAATTCGCAGAAATTCATTATTCCGCTTTTCCCATCCATGAGAATAATTTAGGCACCATATCTACTTCCCCATTTGTATTACATTTTACAGTTATCTGACGGATAATTAACCACTTCATCATTGAGTACATAAGTTGCTGAACCACCACCGTCTGTGTTAATTGCATTTATAGCACCAAAACGTTGCATTATTAGTGCCAATTCCAATAAGTCGACTCTGAAATTTTGTTTGGTAAGTTTGATTTGAGTTAATGAACTTGTGAAATAATTTCATGTACCCTTCTCTTCCGGTTTTTCCATCAACATGAAGTAAAATAACTCTTCCTTCTTTATCATGACCAATTGATGTTCTTGCAGAAATAACATTTACAAATTGTCTAAAAGATCCTAACAATTAAAAAATAATCAACATTTTTTTTACTTGAATTTTTATTAAGTAAAACTTGTTGAAACTCTATTTTAACCTGTTTCTTGTGTATCTGGACATTCAGCTTCTTCACTTTGCCTAATATAAGTGTCATTATTCCTGAGAAGCCAAACAACACCACTTATGAGTTGATAAAAATTATTTCCTTCAATTGAAATTTCCTCTTCTGATAAATACCTAATATGTAATAATTTTATTTTTAAATTAAATCTTTGCTTTTGTAAATATAATTATTATTTAACCCTGTAAAAATAGATCCATTTTTCATTATACCAAACTGAGCGTTTTGAATTCCTTCTGAATCTTGTACTTTTCTACCATCACTAATAACATTACCTATAAAATATAAATTTTTAAAATAATAAAAAGACAAAATTAATAGAATTAAAACCAACCAAGACATTTGCCATTTCTTGTATTAAAAAATCCCCCGTTCATTGCCACAACACATTTTCTCTGTTTTGCTGATTCGACTACAGTTTCTTTAATTTGATCATTACAACCGCCTATTTTTCTGGGTTCCAAAACTGATAACGTCAATATCGGATTCCTAATTATACTGTAATGACCTTTTACCAATTTCTGACCGAAATCAAACGTGAAATATTTTGTCTCAATCAAATCTGTATTTTCCATTGCATTCGTGTGAGAAGGATAAAGTTGGTAAGTCAAATTTCCATATTTTACATGTTGACATTCTCTTATTTGGCGATGATTTAAAGCTGAGCCATGTTTTAAAATGTACGGATTCAATAAATCAAGGTACCTGCAATTACAGAATAAGGCTAAATGCGCAATTTCCTTTAATTAATTATTAACATCTTACTCTTTTTGACTAGAAGCTAAGTTTTCGAAAACAATAACTAGACAAAATAAAATTTTGTAAATGTAAAATGTAGGAGTTGTTCCGGACATAATAAAAATAAATAAAGCATAACTTCCTAAATAAATAGTATCTTCCCACCTTGAGTATCTGAAAGAATATTTCGTAACTAACTACGCAAAATGACAAGTGAAAGTGTAGGAATAAAAGCGATACGGGATATGAGGAAATGAACAAATATTCATTACGAAAATAAAACCTGCTGTAAACACACCTTAATTATCTCTAGCAATCAATCGTTTTCAAATCTAGAAATAATTTTTGTTCGTTTACATAATATCATCACAGCATTACAAAATAGGAAGAAATAATATTCTAAATCGAAAAATCTTAAAATTAAATTGAAAAGCCATGTGCTGCTCACTCATCTCATCTATCTCATACTCATGACGTCAAAAGTATGAAACTGGAACTTGACCTTTCCCTTTCACGACCCGGAATTGGTCCCATTTCTATTTACGTCATTGTGTGAAGCTTAAAAAAATTGTTGCTGGCGTTTCCGGATGATGAGGGAGTCGTTGGTCGTGCGAGGAACCAGTCAATGTTAATGTTTATAAACAGTAAGGATGACCAGTCGCAATAATACTAGGAACGGGTTCCACAATTCGAATTACTTTTCATCATAATATGGCGTTCGTTCACCTCGTCTTTATTTCAGTTCGTCGTTGAATCGGGAAGAAAGATTAGAAAAAGCTGAAACCAAGTAGCGAAGCAGGATGTGTGCACAAAGCAGTGAACCGTAGCCAACAAAATAGCTGTAGTATTGATAGGTTTAATGTAACTTCGAATCGAACTCGAGCAAAAATATGGCGAGTGCAATGGTTAATAACACGAAGAACAATACGTGCGAAGAAAACACCACGGTTAAAGCGCTAGTGAACTCTGTACAAAATAACTTTGAAGGACCGCATCGGGTAGATATGGCTTTAAATGGAGCATCGGCAGGGCAGACACTTTGTTATAGCGTTGGATCATCAAAATCAGGCTCGAAATTTAAATTAGTTCACGATGGAGATGTGCACGTGTGTCGTTTGAATCATACGAGGACTGTGATCAGCAAACTCCTCAGCTCTAAATTCCTGAGAAGATGGGAAATACATCACCTCATCTTAGGAGATAGTGCAATCGTATCAAGGACAGTAAGTTATAAAATTTACAAATTTATTTTATTTGATTAAACAATTTTTACTTAATATTTTTAAGCGCGTGAATTGTCATCTGCTAAGACAAATACTTAAATCGAGTCAAGTAAGTTTCATAAACTCTTCCTAAACGGTCGATACAGTTACTTTGTAAACTAAGTTTATATGTTTTTAAAGTTTAATAATTGATACGAATATTTTTGATTAAAATAATTCACATGTTCAACAAATAGTGATGCAAGTAAATTGAGGGAATGACGTCATGTATAAACGTCACTTGAATTGGACCTTTGACTTGGCCTTTTGCCCATTTGAAATTACAACCTCACAAGATCAATTAGGGTATGACAAGGATATCCCTGCATATCATTTATTATTAAGATCTCATTAAAATGAAAATAAAATAAATATTAAAGAAATTCAAAGTGAGGTATACAGTTAAAAATTGCTATTTAAATCGATATCTACGTGCACTGATCGTAACTGTACTTTTACTCATATTACGCGATCACATTTTATTACATCCTTAAAATACGGGCTAGAAAACTGAATGGCTCATAGATTAGTATTGTTATATACCATTGTGTCTATTTTTTTTACATTTATCTATTTCCACGAAATTGGGAGGAGAAAAAATTTCAAAGTAATTTTGAGTAAATATTGTTGATTGAATGGTTTGAAATTAAAAATAGATAATGACGTGAATTCAGGTGGTTTATGTCGTCATAAATTACATTAAGAATGAAATGTTTTCAGAACTGTTGCTGGTGTGATTGTTTTTAATGTGAAATTTATATATTTTTTTCATACTTTAGTACAATATAACTTTTTACAGCAATTTATTTAATGGTGCTATTTATTTTTAGGATCTATAATGTGAGAAAATGCCATCACATGTTGAGATAGAAAGAATTTAATTACTCAATATCAATTCAAATTTATCACAATTTGAAAAAAAAAAAATTTATACTTAAAATTATTTTTAAAAATGTTTTATAGAAATAAAATTAGAATTTTACTAGTTTGACTAGTTTCCGTGGTAAAGCGTTTCTTGGAAAAATTGATGAATTAGTTTTCTATTTTAGGGGTAAGCTTTGTGGGTTTCCGGATTGTTTAGAGCATTTAACCTTTTCAACTAAAACCCACACCTGCACTTGGTCCAATTTGCTTTGACCTCAATGTCACTAATTTTGACCAAACCAAAGTTTATTGTGTTTACTGTGTGTGCATTGACTTGGGTTTTTTTAATTTTATTATTTACTCAGGAAGTCCTGGTTTTAAAGGATTCAACTATGGTGTATATCTTGTTTTATTCTCGCCACATCCTCATTCCTAAAAGTGTCGAAAATTGTCCAGAAACATTTCATACGACACTAAGGTTAATCTAATTACATTAATGTGTAATTTCGAAATGTATTAACTGGTCGTCATCGTATTTTTATGGGGCTGAAAGGGTCAGAACTGTTTATGTAGAAAAATGAAAGTAGGTGGTACTTTATCTGGTGCAATTTATACGGACTTTTCTCTAATGCTTTCTCAGCAGGAGGATTTCCTCATGTTTATGGTCAATTTCCCACGTCAACTTCCCAAAGAGCCGCCTACGTAAAAGAATGGGTCTCTGTTTGCTCGAGGAAATAAAAAATATAAATAAATATTGTAAATAGTTAAGATTTGGTGGAATTTATATAACGTTATTATTTATTTATCAGGATATCGTATTTGATACTAGAATATTTTTATATCAGTTGTATTTCTTTTAGCTGATAGTCATAAATTTATTTTAATAACTACCTGCATGAATCGTAAATACCGCAGGTTAATGACTGAGAAAACATTTTATTATTCGACGGTTTATGAATGTTCAATTCATATTGGGAAAATGATTACGATGCACAGTAAAACGAATGGGGGAGTTAGGGCGAGTCGCATTAGGCCTAACAAGGCTTATTTGTTTTTGTTGTTATTTCAATCTGCTTTTTATAATTTAAAATATATATATATATATTTTTTTTTTTTAATTTTTTTTTTTTAGTCTACAGGGTTTTTGGAGGAACCAATACCGTATGCTGCTATTGAAGATATATACGCAGTTACAAGATGGGATTGTCATCAGAAATATTGCATACGTATAGTTGTATTCGATGGATCAATTTTATTACAGGTTAGGGAAGATAGATTTGCAACAAATGTAGTTATTTTTGTTTAATATTTCATAATAAAACATCTGTAATTATAGTTATGTGATTAGATTTTAATATTTAATTGTTTTAGTTATTTATTGGTTTATTTATTCATTTCAGACAAGCAACAGCTACCTCCGTGATCAGTGGTTCCATTCAATCATCTGGAAGGTGATTTCTTTTTTCATTATTCTGCTCAACTCTGTTGTTGCTACAGCAACTAGAAAATATTGACTGTGGTTCCAAATTGAAAATCACTTGTGCTTACTTGTGAAGACTTGTTTGTCTTCTTTGACACAAATTAACTTTATAGCTTTTTTGTGATGTACTAACATTGAGAAAACTTGTTGAGTTCTAGTTTCTTTCTATTATATTTTATAAAGAATTTGTTTTTGTTTTTCTGCAGAAAAATATTTTCAAATACCAAAGACTGTTGAGAAATACAAGACGTATTGAGGTGATGCTTAAAGAAATTAAGGTAATTCTAGTAAATGCTAAATATTTGTTTGGTGTTTACGAATTTAAATTTTCCATGGAATTTTGTATTTTTAAAAACGATTTATTTTTAGCTCTATTTTGATTTTACATTTATTTCTTAATGCATTTATTTTCTGCATGTGCACAGACGTGTTTATGAATTGCACTAGGTAGAAATTAGTGATGCGTAATGTATTGAAAAATAATTTTATGATGTATGAATATGTAACCCAAACACGTTATGTATGACGTAGGTTATTGAATAAAAGTCTTTTCATATTCATTACGTCAAGCGCACAAAGTGAAATGTCAAGAAGTATTTATTACGTAAGTTTATTCATTACTCGGGAGATGTTAGGCGTTAAATTATTTGCAGTCTTTCGTCATTTACACAACCGACACGCTACTTACTCAGACACTTAGTAGTGTTTTCTCTCCTAAGGTTTTCAATTTATTGTTAATTGGATTTGTGCTAATTTATAACTTGGTAAAACCTTGACCTGAATTAGAATTTAGTTTATTTTATATAATAATACATTTATGTACTTTATACTCAAATTTTATCAGATTAGTTAAGAGCTGTTTTGAAATCAATTTCAGACCATGGTCGATTTTTGTATTTCCACTCCACTACAAGATGAATGCATTTATCAAACTCCATTGGAGCTTATCTCCGATCTTTTACCAAAGGTAATGAACTTTTTATTTTTATTTTTTTTTCTTTCCTTTTTATGGTTTAATTATTGTTTAGATTTTTGTTTAAGAAATTTGAGAATTAATAGGTGAGTTATATTTTACTGTTATTTTAGATTTCTAATCATTTTCCA
Organism: Geophilus carpophagus; assembly: GCA_034687075.1. Taxonomy (NCBI): domain Eukaryota; kingdom Metazoa; phylum Arthropoda; class Chilopoda; order Geophilomorpha; family Geophilidae; genus Geophilus; species Geophilus carpophagus. The sequence goes on from JAQFZN010001637.1 coordinate 9,387, forward strand.
AAATCAGTTGAAGAAGAAGTTCTTGTAACGTTGGTGCCATTATTAGAAAAAAATCATCCAACTTCAGAAATATGTGATTTTTTCAGTCAGGTAAAGAATTTTATAGATATGATTTTGAAATAGATTAATTTGTTGTTGTTGTTGGTATTTTAGCAATGCAAAGATAATCCTCGTTCAAACTTAATCACGGAAGTTTTCACGCCAGTTGTTCAGAGAATTTTAAAGCATAATGTGGTATGTAAAGCAAAGTCATTTTATAAATTTAATCAATCATTTTTAGTTTTATGTATTTATTTTATAGGATTTTGGTAAATATCCAAAGATGAGATTGTTTATACAAGATTTTATAGTTGCTTTGGGAGCAAAAAATGAAGGCCTGTCCATTATACGGCAGTTTGCTGCAACGTAAGTAACACGTTAATAAATATAAAAAACAAAAATAAAGTTAAGTAAACACTTGAAATTATATTTTTGTCGCAGTTATTAATCACTGCAACTTATACGTTTTTATTTTAATCTTAGTGATTGACAGATTAAACTTGTGCAGTGATTAATTTTAATGTCACGCTTTTGATTTTATTATCAGTTTAGCAAGATTTAATCACGTTTTCAAAAAGGTTTAATGTGCAGAAATAAAAGTTAAAATTGCAGAAATGAAACTAAGAATTTCTGCTATTTCCAAGAGCTGCTCATGAGTTTTCCTTAATCGATAATTAATTCAGTGGGTTCCATCTTGCCGACAGAAAATTTATTTTGTTGCTAAGATATAACTTACGCTTGATTGATCAGTGAGAAGTGACAGCTAATACTAGTTCAGACGCTTCAAAAATCGATAAAAGAAATCTTAAATGAGGAAATAATAAATTATGTAAATTTGTATAATTTTAGCATGCATGGTTCTTCGTCCACGTGCCCTCATCCACGGGTTCTTCCTAACCTAGTTTCCGTTTGCTTGGCAGCTATCTACGCCATTTTTGAAAACAAAAAAAGGTTAGTAATGTTTATTTTTTAAATTTAAATATTTATATAATACTAAATAAAATGTTTTTTTTTTTAATTAGTTCTACTGTTGACAACCTAAATGAATCGAACTGTGTATTATTGAACTATCAACAAGATTCGCTTAACTGCTTTCTTGCGTGTTTTGATATGTTGTAAGTACTGACTTTTCCTGTTGATCTAACAATTAAACTAATTTCTTAAATTACTAGAGCATCTTACGAAGATTGGAGACCCTTCCTATCACAATTACTTCAACCTATTCCTTTTCCTGATAAGTGAGTATAATAAATTAATAAAAGAAATAATACATTTTTGAAATTTTTTTTTTTTTTTGAAGAGCACTTGCTTGCGAAAAGTTTATAATGTAAGATTTATTTTTTGATTTTTACATGAATGAATTCGTGTTAATGTATAAATATATTTTTAAATTAGGGGATTTCAGCCAGTAATTCAACAAATAGTTATGGACTCACGATGTGAAGTTCATCAAACCATTTTAGGAATCCGTGATGGAAAAGAGGGCTGGTTCCATTTATTTTATCCCGGAAATTTGGTGTGTCAAGATGATGGACTTTTTTGGACAGAAATGGTAGTTAAATGTAACAGTTTTCAAATAACTATATAACTATATTATGTCTTTATTCGTACGCAGCTGGAAGCGTTAGTGAAGTGCTGCAGCCGTCGGAAAAGATTTCTTTCCACTTTGAACAAAATGCTAGGTCAATTGATGTTATTAGCATTGCGGGATAATAATATTTGTCAGGAAACATTGTGCGCCATGCTTGAATTAGAAGTAGTGGAGAACAATGATCATCAACTTCAAATCGTTACTACATTGGAGAGTACTGCTTCAGGACGCAAACATTATACCGCATTATGCGAAAGGCAAATGCATCTACAAGAATTGGTATGAAAACAATTTAAATTTGGAAATCGTTGAAATTTTGTCGATGTAATTAATTACTTTACAGCAACAGAAAGGAGGTCCTCGAAAACTGACTTTACCTTCAAGATCAACCGTGAGTTTTATAATTATTTCTTTAATACTTTAATACAAGAATATTTGATTTGTTAGGATGCTGATGTAGCAAAGTTATTGAGTTGTGGATCATTTGGAAACTTGGAGTGCCTCAGTTTAGCATTTACTCAAGTTACAAGTGCTTGTGCAGAACTATTGATTAAGTTGCCTTCTCTCAAATACCTAAATCTCTGGTCCACACAAGTAAGAAAATCGGAATCATATTGAGTTAAATAGTAACTTTTTTTATCTTTAGTTTGGAGATTCAGGACTGCAATTAATATCTGAGCATCTGCACAAGTTACAGGTGTTGAATTTGTGTGAAACACCTGTAACTGACAAAGGCCTAGTCTCACTAACTGGTTAGATGTCAATAACTTATTATAATAACTACTCAATTTTTTTTAATACTGTCAATTTATTTTTTATTAGCAATGAAAAATTTACGTAAGCTCAATTTAAACAGCACAAGCTTGTCAGCTTACACTTTTGAGGGTCTAAAGGTGAGAATTGTAGAAAAAAAATCTTAATACTAAAATTAAAATTGTCATTTACTTTTTTAGCAAAAACTGCCAGCTCTTCAAGAATGTGATGTTCGTTACACTGATGCATGGTGACAAGAGTACTGTAAATAATTTTTGTACTCACATAAATTCGTAAGTGGGATCCCAAGCAATATCCAAGCTAATTGTGTGACAAAAGTATATCAAGTGTGACAAACTTGATTTTATTCACTGTTAATCCCAAATGAATGTTTTTCTATCCACCTCTTGTAATCATCTTATTTTTCTTATCTTGAAACGTAAATGGTTCTAAAAAAAAACACTTCATCATCTGACTTTTGCCTTATGAAACTGGTGCCTAATTTCAAGTTGAGTAGTTAGTACATTATCCACGGTAAACACGTGCTTGTGACAAGTTTAACTATAGTGAAATAATTTTAGATGTAGTGAATACAATTTATTTTTAAATATAATAATTCCGATTGGATAATTTTTCAGTTTAAGTATTAAGAATTCTAAAGGTTTTAATTTTAAATTATTTCAAGTGTTTTAATTAATGACATGATATTATTAAGGGTATTCAAACTAATGATTAAGGATGTAAAAACTCGCAAGGTGCAAAAATGTGAATTTTTACTGAGCTAAGTATGAGTTCTTGATTCCTTTTTTTTGTTTTGTTTTTAACGTACTTATTTTTATCTTAATATATTTATTATTGTTTGTTAACATCTTATATAACTTATTGACTTGATAAACGAAAGACAATGTTTAAGAATGAAATAAAGTTGTATAAATATAATTTATATTGAAAATTTTTATTTTAAATTGAATTAATTTAAGAAAAAAAAATTGAAATCGTATTTTTGTAGTCCGTTGTTCAAGACCAGTTTTAAAACAATTACATCTCTTTATATTGCAATCGACATCAATCACTCATTTAAGTAGTTGTAAAGACAAATTGTATTATGTAACTGAAGAAATGTCATAATCACAACTAAATTTTTATTGCAATTGAACATTCACTGAAAATGTAATTGTAAACTTGAAACAAGTGTCATTTCTTGTACAACTTAAATTTTTGTAAAATTAGATCTAATTTTCCTTCATATTGTAATCATAAAAAAGTCAACTTTTTAATGTTAATAAAACAATTTGTTTCTCCACATAATAAAACTAAAATCATTATCTGATTTAATACATAAATATATTATCAAATTTACCTTTGTGTATATAAATCCATTTTGTTCTTGTCTTGAGAATAATCCCAATCTTCGTAGGATTTAATCAAGTCAGCTCAGTATTTAGTAACAATCAATTTCAGTAGATTAAAATTACTGTGTTACTGGAATCAAATTATCACAATAATAATTACAACTGAATTTTTATTGCACCTGAACATTAACTGAAAATGTAATTGTAACATAAACAAAAATCGTTTATTATAAAACTAAAATACTTTTGAAAAGTAAACAACTAATTTTTTTTTCACAGTGCAATGATAACACGCCACTTTTTAAACGCTAATAAAACAATTCATTTTTCTAAGTAATTAAACTACAAACTTGTAACTCAATATAGAATAATATTTCGAAGTTTCATAGCTGGTCCCAACTTAGTTAAATCGACAGGTTTTTTTTTTTACCTAGTCTGTACGAGAATCAAATTAATCATTTTGATCTTTAAGAAACTTATTATATTGTTCTTCGGTCATTAAATTGTCAAGTTCTTCAGGTTTTGATATTTTGATACTAAACAACCATCCTAGAATTAAAAAATAAAAACAAGCTTTTTTTAGTTGTTTAATAATTAGTAGATAAAAAGTAAATAAAACCTTTCATTTACCTTGATCATAGCATGATTTATTAATAAGTGCGGGCTTTTCTTCTACTGACGCGTTTTTGTCTGTGATTTGACCAGACAAGGGGCAGAACAATTCACTAGCGGCCTTTACGCTTTCTAAAGCTCCACATTCATCTGTGAATGTTTTACGCAATAAAATGTTTTACGTAACTTTTTATTAAATTTTTTTAAATTTTTCATTATTTGTTTTTACCCATTGCATTAAATTCAGATCCCACATCAGGAAGCTGGGCAAATACAACATCACCCAAAGCTTCCTGCAAAATAATAAAAAGAAAATTTTATCAGTCAAAAAGAAATTAAAACACCATTCTAAACCTGTGCATAATTTGTAATTCCGATTACGCCAGTATTTCCCTTTTCGTCTAGCATCACCCATTCGTGTTTGTCAGTATATTTTCTTTCTTAAAAAATTTAGACAATGCATAAATTGAAAGCACAAATTAATAATTATAATCTAACCTCGTAAATAAAGTTGAGATAAATGGTAAGTTCTATAAGTAAGCACATTACCGCGCTTAGCATTACAGAGCCTCACTCGTGTACCCAAAGTATTAAGAACGACACGCCGGAGAATGGTGGCAGCCATGTTTGAAATCAAGAAAACCTGAAACGAATGACTGGTACAAAAGTCTGGTGATGTCGAAACTTAAAACTTGTTGTCAGAGGTTATCTACACATGTTCCATTAAATGTAATAAGAAGCTGGAGTAAAATACGACAAAAAACATAAATCCTGAAAGAAAAGGAGAAAGTTCGAGAACTTTTTCTTCTATAATTTTAAAAATATCAAAAGCTGCGTTCAATATCTTGGCTTTAGTGGCTTAGCTTAAGCAGATTGGCTTAAGTGGCTTTCCGAAACAGGAAGTAGACGCGATTGACGTCATTTTTAAGAAAGCCAACTGCATGACAGCCGATTTCAC
>JAQFZN010001638.1:0-14677 GCA_034687075.1 Geophilus carpophagus
TATTATCGGCACTTGGCATTGGGCGGGAGGTATGGTACTTGGAGGGTTAAGTTAGTATTTGCAATAGGATTGACTTTTTTATGTGTTTTGTTATCAAAATACATTAAGATCTTTAATTTATGTGGCGGTTTAATTAATGCAACAGTGTTCTTTGTTGAAACCGCATAAATTAAAAATCTTAGGGTATAATTTAAAGCACTTAAAATTTGTTTACCTTTTATAGTGAGATTTTAAAAGTCAAGTTTAACATTGGCTACAAGCATTCATTATTCAGATATTATTTTTTTAGTGTTTACGTGGGCGAAGTTTATATTTTTTCCTCTAATAGAAAACAAATATGCTTGATGGCCGCATAAATCCTATTTTGCAAAACAATTTTTTTAATGGAACTTTAAATATGTTTGATAAATCACATATTGATCAAACTATCTCTTAACTCAAGTTAATATCACACTTTTGAAATTTTATAGTTTTTTTTAACACACAATACCTATTTTCAAGTCTTTTAATTTATGATGATCAATTGTAAGTGATAATTACGTATTGTAAACATGTGATTAAGGTGCCAGACGTTGCAGTTTTAAATTAGTTTTAATTAAAGCTTCTGTTTGCTTATGAATTTCTCTTGGGTCAGCATTTCCCTTCTATAAATTATTCATTTTTTCCACTTATTTCTCTTTAAAAGTTTTATACTTTAGTATTTTATAACTAAATACGTTGAAACACAGAAAAAAAATTAATTACATACTTCATTAAAAATTTAAAAGTGTAAGAAGGTAGGAGAAAAAAAGCATGCACGTGAAGGAGATAATTTAGCAGACAGTTCCATTGCGAAGAGGAGTTACGGTCCTGCAATGCACTAACAAGATAGCCTTAATTGAACACAAATCTCTCCACCTTGTCTTTTACTTTCCTGGATTTAATGCTGACATATCTCACACCAGGATCTCTCATTTGCCTCCTGAGAACGAGATAAGACGTGAATCTTTGAATGCATGTCGCCTAAACTACAGCACCAAGGACAAATTGACTTTGCACACATTTATTTTCTATAAAATTTTCTACTTAGGAAATATATTCTCTTGAAAATAAAATTGTATATAGAAAAGTTTTATTTCAATTTATAATATTTATGGTTAATTGAAAATTCAAGGCACGAATTGTAAGCTTGATTAAGTCAAATTGCAATTTTGAAATTTTATAGTTTGAAGTGAAGAAAGAAAATGATCTTTCGGGGGGGTTTCTTCGCATGAACCCATTTCATCTCATCGACCAGTTCTTGCTGCAACCTCTTTCGGCATGTAGTTGGGTCTACGACCTGATGACAAGGGTTCTGGTTCACTGTCTGCAATTTCCTGCGGATGTCAAGAAAGCCAATAATGCTCGTCTCCAGATTCCTCTCTTCATCCCATGGACAAACAAGAAACACACAAATGGGGCAGATGGGTCCTCAAAAGCTGTGGCGTGAAGTTGCAAAATGGGCTTTTATTGCGGTTAGACTCGAGCACGGTGGGGTCAAGGCTTTCCTTATATTGATTATAAAACAGTCTAATTCAGTGCGCGCAGTAAAAAATGCTTGCTGAATTTGCTCATTTACTTATTAGAAGAGGTACAGAAAGTTCAAAACCACTATCAAATAAACACGAGCCTTTGTAGGATTTCTACGAGTGTGACGGGGTCAAACGAAGAGATGGAATGGTAAAGCTCGCTATTAACCTTTTCTAACCCGCAGTTCTAAAGAGGAAAGGTCACAGTGACAAAGCTTTTCACTTTTCCGTCTTTTGTCAGTTAGTTGTCTTCTCCTTCATTAATGATCTTATGATTTCTCAGTTGAGTTAAATTCTTGTCTGCTTTCTACTGTAATTTATCACTAATATTTTCTTCGCTCATTAATTATTAGTTGGGTTGTCTACTTGATTTGCTTTATGTTGCTTCACCTTCTTTTTTGGGCTTTATTTTTAAGAAGTAGGAATTGGACAAGCTTGAAATTATTGCCCATTCAAAAGGAAATAAATAACTTTTTGTTGAGTAAATACAAAAAAATATAGTGTTTTCCTGCCGTAAAAAAGAAACAAAATACTTGACAAGGAAACATTGACTTTTTATTTTTGCATTACAAAACGCAAGTGATAAGTTAGCTGCAAGAAGTAGAACGAGAAGCCAAGAAAGGAAGAAAGATGAGACAATTTCCAACGATTTTTTTCTTAGCAACTCCCATAGCGAACCTGGAGTGAAAAAGTGCGAGATACCAAAGATAGATGGAAAGTGGATGAGGCTCGTAGCAGTAATTTATTAAAATTTCAAATGGATCATCATTATATGAATGATGTAACACCTGTATTGCTGAAATGTGTACAAATGGTGTAATGATGACATTATTAATGCACAAAAAATGGCTTCCATAGCTATTGCTTAACCTTTATAAAGACAAATTGGTCTACATGAAAAAGGGTCACTGTGTACTGGAATTTCCAGATCAAATTGGTGCCACATGTTTACAACATACCGACGAGACTGGAGTACATTAAGCAAGGCAACTGCATTGAAATAGCGATAGTTATAACAGTCACGTTACTGATTCGATGGGTTTCGAATTACTATCTGGAACAATTCGCTCAAAATTAATGAACTTTTACTTGTAGTATCAATTTAATGTGTAATTCTGAATTTTCTTTTCCATTTAAATGAGATTTTTAATTTATTTGTGCGTTATATTATATTGACGTTTTTATTTCTTCAAATATATTTTCATTAAAAAAACTACCATAATTAATTTTTTTTAAATTCAAACATGGAATCATTTTATTTTTCTAGTGAAGTGCAGTAAAGCCCATGGGGCAGCTCAAAAAACGATGCCTCAAGCTGAAATCTTGGCTCTGCACTGTTCTTTTTGATAATGGTAACACTGAAGTGTTAAAGTATTTTCACTAGTTAAACATAAACGCATTGCAATGGTGCTTGGATTTCATTACCAGAGAGAGCAACAAAAGACCCACGTCATGAGAAATTCGTAAAATGCACATTGAAGTTTTAGTCACGTGCTTACCCCATCATCTTACAACATGCAGACGAAAGGAAATGGAAAAAGAAATGTGCAAGTTTGTGCTTTTTTTCTCCGGAAAAGTATAGAAGAGCCGTCAGTGGCATATTTTATTACTTTAGTCACATATCAACAAAACGCGTGTCCGTGTTATTTATTGCGATTCCTTTCACATAAGCAAACTGAGAATTATTAGTGTTGTTGGTTTAATAAAAAAAAATATTTCAAACTAGGAACGTAAAAAAAAATAAATAAAAAAGAGGTATCAAATAAAAATTCCAAACGCGGAACAACATTGTGGCTGAAATTCATAAGTCAAACTGAAAATCCTCCTATCAGATTGAAATCCTACACTTATAACTTTTGAGTGCCTTACGAAAAACTACTTATTAAAAAACTTGAAACTCAAACGCAGGCATGTGAAACACAATTTTAAAATCACATTTTCAAGATTTATTTGAAAGATTTTCTAAAATCCATCTAATTAATTACATAGTACATAAGTTGTAAAAATGATACAGATTTAAAAAACATTAAAAAAAAGCTGCAATATATTTAAATGTAGATTTTGTGTCAAAAGCAGCTGATATATTGAATCATATATTTATATTAACCTTTGGCCACATTTTCCCTACATATATCGGCTATTTAAAGTTGCCATGGACAATAGAGCATGATTTAAAGATGATGGCAAGTGGTAGTTTAAAAAGCCATGGAGTAGCAAGTGATGGACATACTTTTCAAGTGAATTCACCATTCGCTAGGTGACTTGCACATAACACTTAACGGACAATCACATGTCGAAAAATTTCTCACGCATGTCACCTGGTCAGACATGGTGCACTTCTCAAAGTGCTCGAGTCAACCGATCCCATCAGATGCAACGGTTGATTCACGATTGAAAGTGTAGCGATCATATATAGTTTTATGCCAAATTGTCAGCTTTAAAACCCTCCTGCATTTATTTTCATGGGGAAAGTGAAAAATATAATGTGACACAGATGAACTTTGGTAGAATCAAGTGAACGTTTTTTTTTTTCTTTAGAGTAAAGAAAAGTAAAATAGAAGAAATAAATGGGATTTTTTTTTGTTTGAATTTCAATTTACAGGCCGCTCAACTCAACTTTAAGAAATGTCCACTACACGACTTGGTGCAAAAAAAAGGCGGCCAAATTTTATCAGATGACACGAAATGTCATCAAATGAACTGGCAGCAAGCTTAGAGAGGTGACAGCTGCGCTACCCAAAAGTGAATTTTCTGTCCTTGAGGTATAACAATGTGCAGAAAAACAAAGGAAAAAAAAAGATTAAACAATAAAAAGTATTTTTGTGTAAGACTCTACACATATAGTTTGGAAAAAAACAAGTGGACAACATTCTTGCAATAATAAAATGTACTGAGTAAACTGGTACAAAAGGTCAAGTGACTAAAAGTTTTCACTCTCAGCAGAATTCTAATGTAGTACATAGAATCTGAGATTTGGATTTCAGCCACGACTGAAATAAAAATTCTAATTTTAATGTAGGACCATTGCTTTGAATCTGATATTGAGGTTAAATCCATAACTTAAATAAAAATATGAATTCTAGTATTATATACCCATTCTTAATGTTAGAAACGGTCAGTAACTAATTCACAGGTTATAAATATAAAGTCCATTTTAATTATGCAATTCCTATTTTGCTTAAATTACGTTGTAATTTATATATTGATAAACTGGATCTTTGATCTAAAGTATCTATTGTGACCAATTAGAAAAAATTTATGATGATAATATATACTAGCTGGCAATAAGAATTGGGATTGGGTGGTTTCTTTGGTTAGATGTAAGTTATTGGCGATTGATCGTTCACCCATATAGTACATCGTTATGATCTAACCCAAAGATAGCAGCTTGGGAGCTTGTGCACCCTTTAGACCACTCAGTAGAAGTCGCAAGTGCATGAAACAGTCATTCATTTTTCTGCTGTTGAATTTCTTAAAAACGGGTGGCGCCAAATGTTTTTGAGGTAGCAAGGTGACACTAAGACGAGAACAAAGGTAAGAGAATAGCAGGAAGGAAAACAAGGCAGTGCTTTATCATGGGTTTCAGCAAGGAGAAAAGAGAAGAATGTGAAATCAATTCTTAGGAAAAAAGGTAGAGTAGAAAACTGACAGTGTCAACATGAAGAATAAGGGTATTATATAAGAAAGACTTTTATATATGTTTGTGTTTTATGAAGTTAGATGGCTGAAAGGGTTTGAAGCTGTCAAGGAATGACAGACAATGATTTTTATCAATTTTTATATAAAATACCAAACTTATTCGGTTTCGCCATGACGTGTTTTGTCTTTGCAATTCAAATTCCTGTAAAACCTACATATGAAAATGAAAAGATAAAGTTGCCAGTGTAATAAAAGATGGTAGAGAGTGACGCTAGAGATTGTGTGCAATAAGAATCCCGCACCCAGCAGGTTGAAAAGGTCGGAGTGTTGACGAAGTAAGAGGGAAAAAAGAACGAAATGGGCTTGGAACATCAATTATTCATAACATGCAAAACAAAAAAAAATTGAGGTTAAAAAAATTTTGATATAAAAGAAAAAATTGAATTTTAAATGTGTAAAATGACGTTTTCTTCAACTTGGTATACAAGAAATTTTAGGAATTCTTAAAAACGTCAGGCTTGAGTGTCTCAAACTATGATGTATAACTTTATAAATGTCGTTATTTTTTCTGCTCATTCATTTAGAAACTGTTGTATTTTTCATGAGGTTATTGAAGCATAAAATTACTGGCAGATTGAGTAGCCAAACAGAGGTGGCGTATTAAAGTAGCAGTTGAAACGGATCGTAAATCTTGGAAAATATGAATTGAAGAAAATTTAATAATTATTTAGTTGCAGATTGATTTCTTCAATTTTATTAATGTGATTAACATGACACTAAGTTTTAAAGTAATGTGTGGTTGAGAGGCTCATTTATCAAATTGAAAAAGAAATATAAATTCTGTTTCTGCTCAATGGGAAAGAAGAAAAATTAGATAAAAATTAAAAGTAGAGAAACCGCAGAAGAATTTGACTTGCAGATCTAATGTAATCCTGTAGTGTTATTTCCTTAGAAAATTTCATTGTGAATAATGTATCTAAACAAGAGAAGAGATGACGTGCTTAAAATTGGTAGGCTTTGTAATGGGCACACACATAAATTGTATGCACAACTCTGAACAACGAAGCTTGATGTTTGTGTGCACTGCCTGTATAAATAATGTGATGATCCTTGGGCGCACATTCATCATTGCTAACCGGTTGACATGCGCCAAACCACTGCCTAGCGACATGAGCTAACACAGGAGAGTAGCAATGCCAGTCAAAGTGCTGGCCCATTACTCACAAGAATGGCGTATTACGGCCCAGCCAACCTCATTATTCGGCCTGCTAGAGAAGTTCCAAGTGACTCTCAGTGTTATGGGCAAAAATATGAGAAGAGGAGAAAGATGTAACCTGGAACCATACACCGAATTTATAAAAAGGAAAAAGAAGAATAAAGTTTTTATTTTCTAAATGGGAAAAGTAGTGACAATAGGAGAATACTTTTAAATTCCACATACTGTATTAGAGTGTGAGATTTTTTTATGTTTTTAAGTTTCTAATTTAGAAAAATAGAGTGCCTTAAAATTGTGCATGCAGGTGAAGCTTACCTTAAGCAAATTTTCAAATATCTTAAAAATTAATCAATTCTTTGCAAATATAATGCCAGAAAGAGACTTTATGCACTTGTATATATTTATACACAACCTTTTCAAAGAAATTCATAGTATTTTCACTAAAATAATTACTTTTTTGGATGCCAGATGCCAGGTGCTGTACTACCTAAGCCCTGTGCATGGGAAAGACCATTAGGGTTTAAAGAAGTAGGTCTGCTCTTCCAAACTCGTTTGTAATAAACTTTTTTTATTTATTTTAAGAACAATCGCAGAAAATGCAAAAAATTGTTTCCTCACAATATTATTAATAGTTAATAAGTAATATGAAATATGAAATGAGTTAGGAATTTTTGTTACCGACTAAAGGTTTGGACATTGAACTCGAATGTAATTTAAACTAACCTTTGTGAAAGGAGTATTTACTTGGAATTCTTAGGATGTTTTTGGTCATTACTATTGTGCACGCACAAATGGTCACGTATTTTGGGTATTTAGTCTTCTCTACATGGTGCTGTATATAACGAAGTGCCCCAGCTAAGCTATTAAACTTTGCAACAAATTGAATTTTTCGATTCCTCTTGCTGTTCATTCAAATAAAATGTAGAATTTATCTGGAATGTGGTTCTTAGTCAAGAAAAAAGTTTTTAAAAAAATGAACCAAAGAACGTGAGCTGAATATTTTGAAAGATTGGGCAGAAATCAAGAGAGATTACATTCTGAACGACCAAACTAAATGTGAAGAAAATCGAACTAGTTCAACGTTTGATTCTAATACCATTGAATTTGACGGTATTTATAAATTGAAAATGTTCTCTGTGAAAACAATTTGAAGCAAATCAATGAAAAGTAAGAGCATTAGTTTTTTGACAGTTTAAATCACCATTTTGAGTACTGTTGATTTTTGTTAGTTTTGAAATGCAAATAACTGACACCATTAATACACTAATAAAGGAAGGTTTAAGCAATATATTAACCATAATGTGTGCCAGTGGATAGTGATGTCTGAAATTGAGTATAATTGAGTGCAGACTAACTATACATAAATGAATGGTTGTTGTGGACATTTGTAATAATATATGACAAGTAAATATAACGTGATAAGATATTACATAACTCGTGTTTTAATAAATTTCGCTTTTCATCAGATAAGCGAGAGCTTTTATGACAAGTTTTAAAGTAAATAATTATACAAATGCGTTTAAAACGAATTTTTTTTCTTTCGGAGTAAAGCTGAATGCATTTAACGAAAATAAAATGTGCACACAAGCTCAAGAGGCAGCCAATATCATTTCCCCACCGCACGTCAACTTTCTTTGTGACCTCTACAAGGACAAAGATAAAACCATAGTGCCTCAAGTCAAATGAATAAAGAATATTGTAATAAAAATAAAAATAAAAATAAAAAAATATTGTAAATAATATATTATTTATTCTTCTTAGAAAAGAAAACCTCTCCAGCATGACTTGTAAACATAAATAGTTTTTAAAATATTTGATTATATGTTCTTTTGTCTTATGCAGATAAAAATACGTGAAAAGAAAAGGTTTTCTTTTGCTGGAAGATTCTTTTCTTTAATAAAAAAAACAACATTAAATCCAATATGAGAACAAACATTTTCTATCTAGTGGAAGGTGATGAATTGTTTGGATTTCTTTTTCAACACTTTTTCTTGCAATAAAAGATGAATTATTTCCAATCTACTTGGACCGAAATTACACTTATCATTTATCTTTTAGAATAAGAAAAAAATAAAATAGATTGCTGATGGGTATTGTTCAAGCTGTGCAAAAGTATGGATGATTTTATTGAAATTGTCTCTAAAGAAAACATCATCAAGTTGTTAAATTATTGAAGAATGTCTCTATTGTTTCAATTTTGAATATTAAAAACTATTTTTTTTAAACCCAAACTGACTTTTTAAAAATGAGGGCTAAAAAAACATATCCTGATTGTTTTTAAATTGCTCAATTAATTTCTGGTGGCATATTTTGAATTTACGATTCAGTGAATTAAAATAAAAAGGAATAAGTTATTTTTTTCGCATCCACTTATGGCAAATTTCCAAAACGTATTGTGGCACCCGCGTTGGCACTTTACTCATCTTACCACTTTTTGGAATAGAATAGAAGGCCAATCGCTTGAATCCTTTGAATTTTTATATGCTAAAACTATGTTTTATTTTTATTACTATTACTTTTTTCCTTCGACAAACTTTGATTTTATCGCACCATTTTCCTGAAGAATTTTTTCGACGAAATTTCATAGCAACCAAGCATGAAAATATTCAGATTGGTTGTTGGTATTAAGCTAAATGTTTATCAATCGAACAGTTATGATTGTAAAGACACGGGGGTGATGCAATTTGCTATGTAATGTTGCAACCAGTATCCATTTGCTTGGTCCCATACTTATTTGAAGAGCGGTGTTGTACTTCTTCAAGGGCAATGCAAACACTCGTACCAACTGCCAGTAGCTGCACTTACAGAATAGAACTCATTCGTCCAAGAAGTCAACACACTCCGTCTCCACTCATGCAATGCGGTCATTGACTTTTCATGTATGCAATGCAGAATTTGGGAAAAGGGTCTCAAATACTCTTTATCGAATTTAGCAAACTAAGCAACAAAAATTTCATGTAACATGAGACCGTTTTGATTTCCATTTCATTACACGTTGTTGCGCAATTCAAGTTGAAGCACAGCTGTAAAAAATCAAATAAGCTAATGTAGGCGAACAACAGTGTTTCCCTTAAGAATTCATAACGTTTTAAAAATATAATGGTAGCCGTAGAGAGTATTAATAATAGGGGGAATGTGAATTTTTAATGTTTTAATTTTATTTTTAATTATCACTCGAAATTTGAATAATGCTGCCGAACGTAAATGTCAATTTGAAAAATACGAGGGTTTAACGATTTTTATGGATGGTTCATTTGAAAGTTTGAATTTATAAAAAAAATATTTATTGATTCACTGTAGTATGTGTTATTTTTATTTTAATAATTTGACTAAGGGCAAAATTGATTTTGATAACATTTATTTTGGTGTATGTTTACCGTATCTTTATTAAATTTTATGATATTTATTTAAACTGATCGTTTTTTTTATTTATTTATCAAACGTGAATTTTGGCTTTCATCTCCGTTTAAAAATCTATTGGCGATTTGGGGCCACTTTCTGGTTATGGTTTATCGTGAATGTGACAGTGAAAACACTCACCAGGCACAGATGAAAAATTCATTTACATCTCAGAGAACTAGAAGCAAGATGCCTATCGGATAAAATGGCTTTTCACTACCACTTGGCGCCAATATTTCCTTGTTGATAGCGGAAGATACTTGATATTTAAGCGAGAAATAGTCGATTCGTGTTAGCTCGAGCACTCATATTTTTCCAAGAAAACTTTTCACTTGACTAACCAATTGCTCCCAGGATTGCCATATCAAATCAACCAAGAGACAAGGAGAAGAGAGAACCAATAAACAAGGCAAAGTTTTACTTTTAGATAGCTACCTTGCATTCAATTACTCATTTTTCCCGTCGCTGATTTCCACTTTATCGATTCATCATCTCAAAAAGAAACATCCCATGTCATTAGTTGTTGAGTTTCTTTTGAAGGTGAAAGATTTAAGAGCGGAAATGGGTTGTATAAAAAAAGTTCTCTTTTATGTGGATGAGGGTTAGTTTGCTCAGTAAAAGCTACAGGCGATTTCATTGGAACCAAAGCGGTTTTGCTGGAATTATGGCTGTAACCTTAATGAGATAGTAAAAATATTCTTGATTATAGCATGAAATAAAAATTTTATTGGTATTTAAAAAAAATGATGAAAATTAAGATATGCACCGAGAAAAGAAAAATGAAAAAAAATGAAAAAAGCTCAACAAATTGTTTCTTTTTTCAATTATTTGTTCTTGGTGATGAATAATGACTAGACAGTGTTGCAACAGAGCGTACAACATCTTGATTATAAAAATATATTCACAATAACTCGTGTGGTATAATGGTTTGTGGTAAATGATTGGTTATTTAATTTTTCAAAATGGTTACTAATTACAGTGTTGGCACAATGTAATAGTAATTGAATATAACAATATTTACTAATAAAACATTAATTAATTTTTAATTTTATATAAATTTTGATGGTGTTGCTTTACGAATTTTGGATTAAATATTCCGTTAAATATTGCATCGTTTACAGGTGTTTAATCGCAACTAAAGGAATTGTAAAATTTAATTGCATGTTATTATTTATTATTTATAAAAATATGCGTACAATTGTTAGGAGTTATTTTAATCTTATTTGTCAGCATTAATATTGCTTGCTTTATTCTTTGTTTAATTTAAAATACTCAACTAAAAAGTACAAGTTTTCTGCTTAAACTTTAATATAATACAATTTTAATATTAATGTTCAAAACAGAAAATAAAAAATAAAATTCGGTATGAGTTCGTGACTAGTACTTAAAAATTTAACTGGAAATAAAATGTTTATGAAGACCGTTTTTATTTGCAGTCAAATAAGAATCCTTGCAGAAAATGCAAATATAAATAATTAGTGCATTCCGAGAATAAGAAAATTTCAAAGTACTCCTTTAAAAGCGTAAATAGAATTGATGTGTGTGAAGTGGGCAATAAATTTTATTCAAGAAAAATTAAATACTAGGTATTGCAACTGCAAGATAAACGCAAACATGGATTGGTTGTGAATGCAAAACGCACATTGCGAAATGCATCCTGTTTTTGAATTGAGATTGGGAATGAATTTAGAAGGCGCTTCTGATTCGTTGGCCACAAATTCTTTGCATTACGTTGCATCTGTCTTCAATTTCATTGCGAACGCTTGAATTCTATCATGTTTTCTTACACCAGCAAGCAAAATTTTTAACATGCGTGGAATTTTCGTATGGTTATTATTCAAATTCTTCAAAACTAATAAGTTTGGTGTTTGGCATATATTTCAATTTAAATGTTAAAATTATGGGGTTTATCAGCATTACAATGAAGAAGTGATGTAGTGCATGTTTTAAATATTGGGAAGGACATTTGGGTTAAGGAGATTTGTTTGTTTACTGTCGTTTAAATCTAACCCAAGCCAAGTTACATGTTTTGGCGAGTTTTCAAATGTGAGTTGGTTCACTATTATAAGGCCAGAGTGGGACTGAATTAACTATTAGTCATTTCTATTCAGTGTTCTCTTGGTGCAACCGCTACGATAAAAATTTCATTAGTCAAAACACGTATTAACTTAGCTGATGGAGTTTTATGTTGCAAGCTGCTGCATAGGCCATACGCGACATGTCACAAAACAAACAAACACTGCACCTAGCAAAATTCAAAACCAAGACAAGTTCAAAATTAGAGGTTCACCTAAAAAGCAAATTTAAAATTAAAACGGTGTAAATTAGTTGTGGTACAAAATAAAAACCAGAAATGTGTAAATAAGCAGTGAATTTTGTTGTTTTTGTATGAAAATTACCACACACAATTAATTTGTTTGATTTATCAGTGTACAAAAGTACTTGTTTACATTTAAATTAGCAGTAGATAATCAAAGCTCATTCACAGAAAATTACTAATTACTAGAAGAAGGTGCAAATGCTATTTATCCCTCAAGAATTTACTGTGCTCATAAATTACGTGTAATTATCATAAAACATCAGGAGGGGTTACACCACATACTGTTCTTAGCAATTACTAAATTACTTTTGATCAGATTAAAATTGAGAGCTCAATAAATTTTTCATTATTCTATTATTTATTGTTAATACTTAATTAGTGGTGACAAGATAATAATGTATTTATATTTATAGCATGCAAAACTTGTAGTTTTTATGATCTGCAGTATTTACGATCCAACTAAGCTCTCTTTCTGGGACAGCTTAGCCCGCACCACTTTTAAAACAGGAACACTCTATTCATGGCATACGGTTCTTTCTTACTCCCAACCAACCATTACGTCTTTCCCTGCCTTTGAAAACCAACTGCCTCCATCTTCTCTGAATTCTCACATAAATCACCCATCCGATGGGACTGGGGGAACGGAAAAAGAATAAAAAGAAGGGAGTGGCCCGTTCATCACCGCCAGCCACAGCTGACACCTCACCTTAACAACAACTGACTAAGACATCAGCATTGTTATGTCACTGAGATATCTCCCGACTCGAGTCTCTCTCTCTCGACAGGTATATACATAAAATATCACCACTGATGTGTGTTAAAATCTGTTTCTGACAAAGCAATTTATTTATTGGGAGGCTGGTGTTGGCTTTATATCGCAAGTACTAAAGAAAAGTGAAATTAAATATAAGAAAAGAGAGGAAAAAAAATATAAGCTGTGAGTAAATGGACTTAATGAAAAAGTGGAAGATGAAAAAAAGTCAGTTAAAAAAGGTATTTGAAATAAAGTTGGAAAAGTAAATAAAAATGAAGACCTCAACTTCACTTTAAAGCTGAAGGTTTTGTAACATTTGGACTCTATTACTGACATCTTTGATTGCTTTTTATTTCGATCTTGGGTCGACAATGGAAGATATAAACCCGTAAAGCTTTATTTTTATTACTTTAAAAAATATTTCTAATGTTATTCAATATTTTGTCTATTCTAATAACTTAATATAAAGTTAAAAACAAGCTTACATTTTTTTCGATTTTTTTTCTTTTATATTTATTTCCCCAAGTCTCTAAATAGAAAACTATTTGGTTGGATGGAAATACTTTTTGATCAATTCCGACTTAATTTATTCATTTCGTGTTGCAATATTAAAGAGGAAACTTTGAAACCCTCAAGCTTTAGGAAAACCTAATGTTCTGTGCTCGTAATAGACTTGGATTTTTTGGTTCTATGATTATGTAAGAGAATTTGAAGTCAATCAAACTCATCGCTCACAATATTAATAGAATGTAATGCGATTATTCATCAACAGTGGCGGCTTTTTTTTTCATTTCTAATTCCCCTGAGCTTTTTCCTTTGGCCCCTTCTAAAGCTTAATTCTGAAATTTTCTTACATTTTCTCTCTCTTTATTCAGAATTTTCTCGTTGCTGATTTTATGTAATGAAATTGTTGCTCTTTTCTAGAAAAGTGAAGGTATTATACCAGCACTTAAAAGCATGTGATGTACTATATTTTGTTTAAAAATTTGAGTAGCTTGATTTTGAGAATTTTGATTAAATTTTTCATCGTTTTCAAGAAATGGTTCGCATTATGCGTTATAATATTCGTAAAAGATAATATTCATGATGGAGGAGAAAAAAAATTAATGCATAAAGAAAATGTTGATGTTGTCTTTTGTTTTCCCTACGTTAATTACTATCAGTCAGCTTGCATCATTTACTTTTCGCTGTTTAACCAATTACTGAGAAAATGGCGTATTAGACATTGTACTGAGCTGTTTGAGATGCAGTGATAATGATGAAATAACAATACAGTTTGCATACATTAAAGGCTTTAACTTTAAAACAAATAAAATTATTTTCTCTTTTATTTTTAAAAAATATTTATTCATATTTTATTCACATCAAGAATTTCGAAAATTTTCTTATTCTATTTTCTAAAGTAATCTAGTTTAATAAGATTCCCATCACGTTTTTACTGATAAAAAATATTTTTGACGTGAAAAAAAATTATTTAAAAAAACAAAAATGTTTTCTAAATTCTAAAGTAAATATTTGAAATTTTTGTGTTTGTTTTCTGTCTGCGTAGTGTTGGAATCAATACTTTTAAATAAATGTTACGTAAAATTCAGTAACTTTTAGAAAACATTTTAAATACGATGTACTTAAAATTTACTTTAGCAATTTTTTTAGTTAAAACAATCAAAGTTTTCTACACATTTAACCTGTGTGTAGTGAGTTAAATTAGGCTAACAAACGATATTGGTTCATAGTAAACAGTTTTCTAAAAGAAAAAACTTTCGTTTATTATCTTTAATTAAAGGAACACAAACCAATAGTCG
>JAQFZN010001639.1:0-14677 GCA_034687075.1 Geophilus carpophagus
TTTTATTTTAACAAGAATTTCTAATTTGACGTTTTATCTGAATGATTAATTGAAACTTTTTAATGTATTATATGTCTCTTAACCCAATTATCTACTTGTTTAACATTTCACGCTGGGATGTGACAATTACATGCGCGTGCGCCGCTGATCCCTTGAGCCTTCACTTCTTCTCAACCCTTTCCGGCTCGAGTTGAGTTGATTAATAATTCCATTTACCCTCATTAAGATTCTTAGCAGCACTGCAGCATCGTCCAAACGGATTTATATAAATTATAAAGAAAAAGGGCCTTGTTTCGTCAAGTAGCATCCATTGAATACGTAGCGAACCTTAGTCATACGATCTGTATGTGTTGTTAATTCAATTAAGCGAACAAGCACCGCGAAAAGGGAATTCTGGAAATAGATTCGCTGACCATGGGAATTAAACGCCATTCATCATACACCGAAGGAGAGAGCATCATATATCTACCTGCCACTAACACAAGCAACTGATCTTTCACGATCCCACATTACTTACTAATCTCGCGCATGGTCAATAAAAATTCAATTACCGCTTGATTTACACCTAAGTCGTCCTTAATATTTATATATACCTTTGCCGAAACCGTTGGAATCCAATCTAAAATTGTCTTGTCCGCGCTGACCGTCGGTCAACTGCCCAAGTCCTCCGTATAAGTAGTTTTCTTCTTCTACGCCATCGTAGGTCATGTCGTACAGATCAATTTCAGAGCCTCGTCGTTCTCCTTGGGGCATTGAGTACGAGACGATTCCGTCTGGAAAAAGAACAACAAACATGCAGTTAGAAAAGATGGTGAAATGAGATAAAATGTTATAAACAGTTCCCTTATGTCGTTTGTGGTCAGTTGTTTTTGGAAGTAAATGAAAATTCCTTAGGGATGTTGGTGTGAAATAAAACATGGATAAATTGAGAATTAATATTCAGACAGTGTGATAAAAATGACATTTATGAGCTCTTAAATACTACTGAATTCTTTTGTTCAGGTCTACTTGTAGTTCAGATATTCAGTTTACATTCCATGTAAACCTAATATTATTTTCTTATATTGATGTATATTTGTATTCAATAATACAGAGCTTTATTTAAAAAACTCCGCTTAAGCGAGCTTTACTGCAAGACATGTTTAAATAATAAATACTGCAAAAACAATTTTGGAAGAAAAATATTAAACCCTTGAGTAAACATCTTATAATATTAATGTTTTAAGTAACTTTTTTCATTTTTAGCGCCGTTGACTATTAAATTAGTAATAGAAACGTTCAGAAATCATAAATTATTTTCAAATTCTTAATTCTAAACGACTATACATGAAAATTTTATGCAATTTTATGTAATTTTATGCAATAAGATTAGTTAAAAATTCGATTAATAATAAACGACATTCTAGTGTTGATTTTCTTGATTTTATTTAGTTAATGGCAGTTGATCTAAATTATTTTCAATCATAAAATTTTTATTTTTAAAATCAAAAATTCTTTTAACGAATCAAACGTCATACTATCAAATATCAAATCTCATGACTAAATCTCCGAAACTCAATTAATTTGAAAAATATGCTCTTTACTAATAACGGAAAGAGTTATCGACAAAACCAAAATGTATGACAGAAGTGTGAAAACGTGAAGGCATTTTAGCGAAATTCTTTATTCTATTAAGGCATTGACAAGAGAAGTGGGAGTTGTCATGGGCAATTAATCAAACCCACTTGATCAGTATGCAGGCAATGCAAATCTAAGTGGCTCGTCTGCATTGTGCGTTGAGTGAAAAGAACTGTCGAGCTTCGTTAGACTAAGACAGGCGAAACTGAATCATTCTAATCAAAAAGAACGGGGAAAAGGTGGCAAGAGATGCTTTAATGATTCCCCAGAGAGCAATAGAAAAGGGAAATACACTTAACGTCATTTGACGCAACTATTCAATTTATTTGTACGATGACAGACAAATAGACACAGTTTGGGCCCTGTTAATGGCTACTTTAAAACTCACTAGTATTTTTTAAAAATAAATTTAAAAAACGTACATTACTTAAGTTTTAAGTCACTGTTTAGTAGACAGAAAAAAATAGAAAACACGATGTAATTACAGACAATTCTCTAGTTTCCTAATTCAGTGTTAATGTTGTGAAGACAGTAAAAAAAGAAACAAATAATAAACTTGGGAAAGAAAAGAAAAAATAGACAAATGTGACGAGAAAGTAATCTGTATTTAAGCGTTATTTATTTGTTAAAAACAATCTAAAAA
Source organism: Geophilus carpophagus (assembly GCA_034687075.1). NCBI lineage: Eukaryota > Metazoa > Arthropoda > Chilopoda > Geophilomorpha > Geophilidae > Geophilus > Geophilus carpophagus. Next base: position 2,261 of record JAQFZN010001639.1, read on the forward strand.
AAGAAAAAAGTTGATGTTAATTATTTTGTTTTTGTTTTAGAATGAATTGGTTCAATTTCTACTCATTGATGTCACAGTTGGTCGCATGATCAGTGTTTGGATTTGTCGCATGGGGACGATCATTTTTTACGAGACGCATTCAATGATCGGTGAAAAGACCATCACCAATGACACGAACATGGCATTAGACGAGGGGGGATGGTCAATACATGAAATCCGCTCGGATGGAAAACAGCACACCTTGCTACATGAAGAGGGTGGAAGGGAGATGGAAACTCTTAAAAGAAAAATTTATGATGACACCACAGATTCACTCAAGCTTAGTTTCCCTTAATGTTGTCATATACGTCTCGTGTTTTACACTTTTCCCGTCTTGTCTTTTCTTCAACACAAGTTTATAACCTCCTCTTCCCTCCCACAGGTCTGCTTTCCCCTCCCAGGCACATGCCAATAAAAACTCCTGTCCAGACACAATGAATATAAATGGATGGCAGTCTCGTGGGTATGGATGAGTTGGTTGCCATGGTGAAGCAAAATATGAATGAATAAGAAGGGGGAAACGGTAAATGACGGGTTGAAGACGAAATAAACCTCAAAGTGGGTAAATTGTGAAAATCAAGTTTTAATGGTATTTTTTTTATAGTTTTTATAAAATGAAATAAGAATAATTTTGTTTGAAATATTTTTAAATTATTTTTTAAATTATATATTCTGACATTTAATGATGGTAAATAATGTTTAAGTTAAAGTTTTCCAACTGTGAAGTCGAGTTTTGCATGAAGGAATTAAAGAAAATGAGAAAGTCATCCAATTTGAAAAAGGACATTAAATTGTGAATAACACGCGACGAACTCCAGGATATCTTAATGGACGTTTGTGTTTGCAATTCCGCAGCAAATGGCACCATGACCGCCCTCCAATCCTTTACTCTCAAACTTTGCCATGCTCAACAGCGCGCGAGATGCGACGAGCGAAATGCAGAGAGGGAGGATGGGGAGAGTAAGCGCAGCGTCTGATGTCGCCACCCACCGCGAACTGCAAACGCAACGCTGGCGTTTATTCCCTCATTAGGGCAAAAGTTGAGCATGCGACAAGATAGGAGACGCCAGAATAGCATCCGCCGCCATCCTTCTTGCATCTTTTGATGGAGAAATGTCGCTCTTTTGGCTTTTGCAAATTGCTTGTCTAGCAAGCGACCCACATCCTCTGTGCGCCACTCATCCGTCATCACACGAAGTTAAATTCTTTTATTTTTTTTTATTATTAATCATTAAAGCTATGATGAGTTATTAAAAAAAATAGAAGTTTTTCAAAATTTGAGATTTTTTGCAGCCATTTTTAATATATTAATGCCAGAATGTGGTGAAAAAAATAACAAAAAAATTGAAATATTTTTCTTAAATGCAAATTTCAAGAGATAGTTTTGTAATAAATGATGAATAGAATAAAAAAAATACAGAATTTTGTAATAATTTTATCAAAAATTTATTTCTTTTCTTTTTGAGTTTAAAATTCTTTTAAAGAAAAGATATTAAATTTTATAACATAAAATTTATAAACTTAATAATAAAATCATAATCAAGAGACTAAAACACCATCAAAATCAATTTATACTCTCACCATTTTCTTTTTTTTAAATTTAAGCCCCAATGTGTTGAAAAATATTTCATCACGTCAGAGATTTACTGAGACACAACAGATATATAGCAGGAAATGGGGGTCCATCTATTGGGAAACTGATTCACGCCTTCCTGTGTTTTCACGATCTTTACCTGAACTTTATGACTTACGAGGGAATTATAGATAGCACACAAACCCAATGATATATGTTTGATCAAAAGAAGAAAACGAAGAAGAATCATGGCATATGAGACCGTTCATCAATTGAATTTGCCATCCACCCTCATTTTAAAACAGAGTATCAGATAACATATCCCCCCTTCCTATTTTCCCAATTTTTTTATACCCTTGAACTGACCAAATCCCATTCTCAAAAGGTCTTGTATGCAATATTCATTTCACCTAGGGAATTGTGCGCCCATTAGTGGCCACTGATGTTCCCAATTACTAGCAGCAAAGCTCTGACGTAATTTGAGGTAGTGGTCGCACTTTCCGAACCACTAACCATGACTCATGCTAAAGCCCTTCTTTTCCCCTACAAATTTTTCTACATGGATCATTTGATACACCTGGACATAGATTTTTATATTAAATTTCCCTACCAATTCTTTTATTGATTTTATATTTTAGAAAAACATTATAATTTACTTTTGTTTTATTTTAAGATTATATTTTATAATGGTTTTGACAATTTAAACAAACTATGATAAGGAAGTAATGGTGTTGTTGTTGGTTTGTCGCCATTTGTTGGACAGACGAGAGGACACTTTCTCATTTCCGGTAACCATCAACAAAAAGCCAGTGCCGGTAGCGGAGCTATCAATAAATTTACATCTTTTAATTTCCTGCTTTAGCCCCTGCCAGCTCACTAGACTAAGAGTGATAGGTAGTGAGATATCAGTAAAACGTCAGGAAATGAAACATTCCACTACTCCCTCCATTCACCTCAAACCCATTCGCCGATTTCTGTGACGTATTAGACACGTTTCGATGCTTTGCTCATAGTTTGAGCATTCGAGTATGACGTGCACATCGACTCCCGTTCTTCTGAGCTAAAAAGAAAAAAAGCGTTTGTCTGGAGAAAAGGTCAGAGATAGTAGCAATGACCTCTTTTTTCTTACGATGCAAGACGAAAACGATTCCTTCCTGTGATCGATATATTTTTTATGTTTTTTATTTTTTAAAAGGGCAGAAGGGAGCATGTTTCTTGAGCAAAAAGATGTTTCCATAATCAATATTCCGAACTGGCACTCGATTAGGTTAAAGGAGGAAACTGAATAAGATTATGTCATACGACAGGAATATCAATAAGAAGTGCTTCTCTTCCCATTGCTTCTTAGTATTGTTAGGGTTAAGGAAAACTTTTTCCCCTTCTTCCTGTTACGAGAATGGTCAAGCTTGTGATGGAAATGTGTTATGGCAGAGGGCCCTAAATCTGATTTTACTGATGTGTGGTAAATATATATTTTGGGGATATTTATTTAACAGATAAATTTTAATGTTTTTCTTTCTTCCCTTTGTGTAATAAAATAAGTCTAAATGTCAGTTTTAAAAATATGGATGCATTTATTTTTATGACTGTATTATAAGTAGTTTTTTAATATATTTTATCCAATTGGTTTTCTATGTATAAACTATAAATGAAATAAAATTTTAGATCCATTTTTCTTTACTTTTTCTTTTGTTCTATTTTCTAATAAATAATTCAGATTAGTTTTGCTTGGAAATGCGATTACAATAAGTAGCTGTATAAAATTCTGTTTGATAAAGTAAAATTTATTCCAATATTATTGTTTTATATCAAAATTTATAAATCTCTAATAATAACATTACACATTATAAAAAGTTATTATTATTTTTTCTTTTGTAATTGTAATAAAACCTTGTAAAAGACTTAATAGGAACACATTAGCCTAATCTGAAATTATCATGGGTACACACATTAACATTTATTTTTTTCTAACTTGTAAATTCTTTTCCCCTGAGTTGTCTTCTTAAACAAAAAAAATTATCATGTCCTCTTAAAATTTAAACTAAATTTCAATTTAAATAAAATTAACAGAAGAAATAAACTGCAACACATGATGATGGACCTTAATCTAGTCTCATTCTCCTCATGTATCTTAATGGGACAAAAGCATTTGGCTAATTGAGTCGAATGCGAGTGTAATTAAAGAGACATCTTAAACAAGTAAAACTTCTCTTTCTTGTTCCCAATTCTGCCCCTTGACACTTCACTAAGAAGATCCAGCCAGATGCCAGAAGAAAAACTTCATTACTGTGTACACATTACCCAGACTTTTGAGTTTAAATATACAGGCCTATTTTAAAAGCGAATAAGAGGGGAAAATGATATTGCACTTAATGACCTGTAAATAAACAAAATTGATAGCTTCATTAAGATATGGAAATGTTCAACTCCCTTCTCACGCTTGTCGTACCTGAGACTTCGTTGTCATTAGCAACAGGAAGTGGAGGGTACGCGCTACAGTTTGTCACGCAGGCAGATGGGACGCGCGAGTGACACACCAGGGAGGTAAATGAACATTAGACACGAATGAGTGGAGTGAAATAATTCATTTTTATATACACGAAATGGGTTAAAAAATATAAACGATTGGCTGGGCAGCAAAAATAACAAGTTGCGGAAATTTATAGGTGTAAAATTAATATTAATTAGATAAATATCTGTCGCTTTATAGCCCTAAGTCTTTAAACGTGAATTTATGAGAGCAAATAAAGTTTTGGGCATAAAGGTGTTTTGCAAGGAAAGTTGAACAATTTATACCATATTGTCTCGAATTGAAACCGCTTACAAGTGCCCATAAAAGAAAGTAGAGGTCGCTTTTAAATTGAAGCAATGGCGCTAAATCAAGTTATTGCTGCCCATGTTGAGTTTATGCGGTATCAAGTGGTTAAGTTTAAATAACACCGAAATCAATAGAGATAAAAATAAAAGCTACATTTTCAATTTGAAATAATTTATTATGTATTTTTCAGGAATAATTAGTTATTGTTTATTTTTTTAGTTTTTCTGTTAGAGATATAGCTTCTCTTTAGGACGTGAGTCGTAATGACCCGGGCTTGTTTGTCATCCGTGTTTGTTTTCTAATCTTTTCAAGAATTCTATCAAGATTAAGGTTGATGTCAGTTTTGCAGCAGGTGATCATAAAAAATGAAAGGTAAGTCACTTGAGACACGACGCGCGCGACTACAAGTCGCCAAACAAATGAATCACGGTCAAAAATGAATGATCCCATGGCGATGAGAGAGAAAAATGTCTCCAAGGTATCATGATAAATGTACCAGCCCCCTTACTTAAGAACATAATTTCCTTTATATCCATTCAAAGTACCTTAAAACCAATGCATAGAAGGGTCTAAGGAAGATAAACTTTTCTCTTTTTCTACTATTTCGTATTGATTTTGTCCTTCAAAAATCTTCAAACATAATTCAACTTCTCATTTATGTCCCAGTTTCCATAGCAACGTTCAATATTTTTACTTGTACGATTGTCCCTAATGCAAAATCCATGTCAAGTTGTGAAATGTATTGATCAAAGTGATGAAAAAAAATTGTACGCTTCCAACCAAAAGTCAAGGTACACCATAAAATATATAATAATAAAAAATAATAATAAAAAAAACCCTCACCTCTCCATGAACATCCGTAAAGTTCGACTCTCATACACACTGTGCGTGGATGGATGCTATAGGGCACAAAACGCACCTTGGTCGCAATAATGGCTGGGTTCACTTCCTTCTCGACTCCAATATAAGTATTGCTATTGGCAGGAACCACCTAGAATAAGAAAATAAACAAAAGTTTTATTTTATTTTCCTAAAATTGATATTATACATTTGGCAATGAATAGTAATCATAGTAACAAGTTTATTGTCAATTTCTACCTGGCACTACCCCTTCTAGGGAAAAGAGTTTTGGTATGTAGATAGCCTAAGTATTTTGTATAAATCAATAAATTTGCAGGCCGTTGGCATAGCATTAGATGTTGGAAAGTTCTAACTTTAGTAAGTTGGTATTTCAGCAATAAGAATGATACGAGTTAGTCTCAAGTAGCGACAAGAAAAGAGAAAAATGTCAGAATGCCAGCCTTGTTATAAGCGGTTCGTTTCCCTCTTCCACCCAAAAATCACCCTTCAACTACCTCCTTCTTCCCCATGTGCCGTGTTGGTGCTTGTATAGAATTTTAATACTTTGCAACATGATTAAATTGCAAGTTGAAATTTGGGCAACCAGCTGTGCCCCAGGGAGGGAGCTTGCAAGCCAGAAGGGCGTGCGTCTGTCGGAATGTCGACTCGCATTCTAATCGAGAGGTACGTAGTAGGGTATGGGATAAAGTAGGTACCAAGTTTGTTAGTTATTGACCGGTTCAGGGATTTTGAGGTTTGTGGTTTGCGATTGGTAGAAAAGAGAGGAGATTCAAGAAGAGATGGTAATTGAAAACATTGTTGCATCACTGTGTGTATTAGAACATTGACCTTGCGACTGTATCAGACGTGAAGGCAGCCAGCGCCCTCCAGCGACAGCAAGTGACAACAAGTCCCAGTTGGGTTTTAACACGACTTGCATTAATTGGATTTTCAATATCGCAAACGCATGCACCGAGAGGCGTTTCCCGCATTTTCTTCTAATTAAATCACCTCCCTACCTCCTCTTATTCCGCTTTCTCTCTCCCTATTGCACTTCAATTCCCCGACCCCGCCCCGAGGTTGGTGTATAAGAGAGACAGGATGTCACTCATTCGATTTAGTAGTATTAAAAAAATGAAAATAAAAAATTTAAAAGATGAATTGAAGAGTTTAAAAAAAGTTGCGTGTTAATTAGAATAAGGAAAACCATTTTCTATCCGTGGAAGCCCAAAAGCCAATCACGCGTGTTCAGTGAAGACTCATTTTGCACACGTGGACGCTTGGATGCTTCGGAAAGGGCGACAGGGCGTGCGCATGCGCTAATTTCTCTTCCTTCTAGCTCAATGACCCTCTTGAAGAAAGAAGTGAACGCACGGACGATCTTTGTGAACCGATTCACGTGCTTAGTTTGTTTAGTGTTAGAGATGATGAAATGGAAATTAAGGCATCAGTTCGAGTGGATTGGAAGTAAACGTTTGACAAATATACAGTAACTTTAGACTTTCGTAAGTCGAAATTGGTAAAGAGATAAACACTTGTAAGCTAAGTGCTCCATCTGGTGGAAAGAATAAGCAATTTTTTTTGGTTTATCAAAATTTTGATCACAGCAAAAGTTATAAAACTGAATGTTTTCAAAAACAATATTTTAAATTGAAAATAAAATTAAAAATTAAAGTCAATAAAAACTGCAAAGTGGAAGAAAACTATCCCCAGTAGATGGATTGATTTAAAAATTAAGACTTAAGTGGTTGAAAGCAGATTATATAGAAATAAATGATGATATAATAGGAAAATAGAGGAAGAAATAGATAATAATGTGTTAAAGTAGACAGTTTGTTAGGCTTATTTAATGACTGTAGATAAGCTTATTTAGAAGAAAGGGGAGTTTAATTTGATAAATATTTTAAAAAATATACAAACAATTTATGTGAAACCCAGGTTTAGTCACAGGATAAAATGGATTAAGAATATTATCTTGAAATATTGATGAAATGTGACAGTGTGATGGAATGCGTACAGCGAGATGACTCACTGTTACATCATTCGTGATAAATATTTGAATAGGTAAGGGGTTGAGTTTGATAGTTTGGTATAGATTACTTATGGAAGAGGTCCTGGGAATAACAGGGTTTGATGTGAGGGAATTTGCCACGTTCTATCCCAGTGGAGAAATTGGAAATTAGTGCCAGTTCTCTTATTTCTGGTGACTCACAACCTTATGGAATGAATTTATGTAACTTGATCATTTCACATTCCCTAATACTGTTGCCTTGTCACACACAGTGTATGTCAGTAATCCTTTGGTACCAATAGAAATTCGAATAGCCTTCATTGAAATAGCTCAAGGGGGAAATAACAATATAAAAATGAATTTTATATTTTATAGTTTTATATATTTGACTTGCAAAAACGAGAGAAACACTCTGAAATAGGAGCAAAGCAGTAGATCAAACTGTTCGAATAATGTCAGATTTAGACTAATTTGTAATCAAATAGCTACTTATTAATGTATTGACACGTATTTTGTAAAGTTAATTGTATTTATTCAATTTGTTATCAAATATCTTGCAAATTTGTAAAAGCGCTTTGGTTGAATTAGTGTTAGTGTCACGTGTTATTCTCGTAGATATTGAAACATTTATAACAAACAATAACATATTAAGAAGACAAAATTTTGTTTGTAAAAATTCCATATTCTCTCGGTACTAAAATGTTGTTGCTTTAGGCGTAGTTTTAGTAATCTAAAATCAAAATCCGGTGCAATATTTTCTGATGCGAGTTTGCATGAATTTAAACTTTTATTTATCATTAGTTAATGAACTGTTCTTTTCGACACAAATTTTCTAAAGGTAGTAAAATGCTAATATCCTTTAAAAAGCGGATTTCGTTAATATTTTAATTAAAATATTGGCATTTTCAAATAACCAAATGTTAATTAAAAAACTGTTTAAGTAGTTTACTTATTCAATAAACCGCTAGCAGTTATTGCTAAATGACAGTAATCTACAGTTAATTGTAAACCTAAGTCGGAAAAATATGGTGTTATGCTCTCATGTCGGGACACAGGTGGCGTTCGAAAATCAATCTGGCCAAGTGAAGGGGAGGGAAAGTGGAATGGTGTGAGGAGGTACGAGAAGACGACGATCAATGAGTGCACGAGTTTGAGTGTATGGGAGGAGAAATGGCGAGGGAATCGATGAGAAAAGAAGGGTACCGCGTCGAGTAAATGGTAAAATAAAAAGTCGAGTGTGTATTCTCCATTACCACAAGGATCAAGATCTAAATTTTCTATTCGCATCAAGATCGAAGCACTGGAATTTATATGAATAGATGTACAAATATTAAACGGCTTTTTTTTGCTATGTGTGAGCTTCTCACAACACAGGAGTCATTTGCAGAGGTTCTGTGTTAGGATCAATGAGTGCAATTACCAACCTCAGAGGCAGATGCACCACTCCTTCATAGCAGTCATAAAATGAGTCAGAATCCTTGAATAAATAAAGCACAAAAGCCCTATATGGTTTAAAAGGATGGAATTCAATTAAAAGGTAAACATAGAATCAATGTTTTTAGTTAATTTCTGTCTTAGAACTTCTATTTATAATATACGAGTGTAAAATAGGTTATGATATTATTAATCTTTCTAGTGCAATAAATAATTTATGGAAAAAAATGCCCTTGGACTAAAAATGTCTTGAATTTGATTGATAACATAATTTTGTCTTGTAATTTGTTTTTAATAATTAGAAAAAAAATAATTTCTCATTTTATGACATCAAAGATGGCGGATTTCGTTTTATTACCCCTTAAGTATCCCCATGTTTTGTAAAAAAAAATATAAAAATGTTTTTATAGTTTGGGTGGTTGCAAATGGCTTACAGCGATAATTAATGAGTTTGAAACTTTTTCCGAATTTTTTTTAGGCAAGCGGAATTTAACTTTTTAAGTAAGCATTAAGCAGGAGAGGAAGAAGAGGTGGGTTTTAATCATCAATCTACCCTTGAGTTAATCCGTGTATATATATTTTTTTTCTGAAAGCATTTTGTGCCGCCAAAACCATTCGGCTTGGTAAAACTAAAGAATAATTGACGACTGTGTTTATATGGACGACAGCCATGTTGGCATTTTGCCGAAAAACTCACACTACAGATCGTTGTGAATCAAGTAGAACATAAAAAAAAATTAAGAGCTGGAAGAAAATAGGAAAAATCCATTTCAGATTGAGTTGCAAACATGTTAAACATAGCAATGAATACAAACATCAAGTTAAAGTAATATTAATAAAATTATAAATTACAATTTTAAAAATAAATAATAAACTTTAAAAGATATGAAAAATAAATAAAGTAAATTTTAAAATATTTTAAAATTTAATTTCAGCAACTTTAAATTAAATAAAAAAAAATCCATTTGTAGATAAAGTAAATTGTGTTTATCCTTTTAGCATACAAAAGAATCAAAGAAATCCTCTTTTCTTTAAGTTCCTCTATCCCACAGGCGTTAATCTAAGACAGGGATGGCACTTAGATGTAAAGAAATAAAAAAAAAATGAAATAAAGGAAGGAAAAAGAGGGAAAAAAAATTATAGGTTCCTCCTTCCCCTTAGGGAAGCTAGAAGGATTTATCATAAGTGGAGGATTAAAGTCCGAAACAAGAAGAGAATGTCAAAATGGTTGTCATGTGTGTTCGTGTTAGTTGAAATCCACCTGAGCTCAAAAATTAATCCGCTGAAAACAGCAACATTCTTAAAACAGTTTTTTCCTATTTCCTTTTTTTCTTTTCAATTTAATTCGATTCTTTCCAATTTAGGAATCAGCCATTTTTGCTTGTCGTTTATTTGCTTGTGCATCTGTCTATTCAACTTGACACGGTTAATCAGAAAGTGCAATCGAGCATTCGCTTTATTTTCCCTTTGGTGAACTTGGGGGTTGAAGGGAAGTGGAAAATAGATAGCAGATTATACAAACAAAAAAAAATAAAATTTAAATTTATATAGAATTTCACTTTACACATAATAAATTAAAGTTAAACTAATTACGTATTAAATTAGAAATAGTGGTATTGGCAAAGAGGGTGTTTGGAAATCTCAGATCTCAATAATAAGTACATGTTCCCACTGGAGTCGTTCTCCGATTCAATCTCAATTCTGCAGTGGACACCATCTGTTTAGAATTTGTTTATGAAAAGCAAAGTGACAAATGAAATGAGCAAATGCTCAAGACCAGACGTTAATTTGTGAAATAGTCAAAAGGGGTTGTCCTTATAAGATGACTAATAACACGCCATGTTATTCATGAAGTTGCCAAGTTGTTTGAGCAAAGTGTCGATTGTATAATGAGAAAGGAGCAAGTAGTTAGGTGTGGCAGATGTCCAGCCAAGACATTAGCAACCTGACAGGCGTGAGTAAGGTCAGTGGTAGAAGGAAGCAGCCGTGCTCTCTTGTAATTAAATCGATGGTCCATGTTTTTATCTAGAGATGGGAGAAGATTTACGAAAGCTGAACAGGGACATTTATCAGCTGTGACAAGCCAAAAGTTAAAAGTGCAAAGCAGGAAAATAGTGCTGTTTATACACTTTTTTTAATTGCTTCTTAATAAAATCACCTTAAAAGCAATAAACACTCTGTCTTAATGGTTTGGTGATATAAATCGTACACATTTTATTTTTGATAGTGTAAATCATGTATTCACATAAAGATTTGCACATTCAAATGGCTGATTGATTGATAAGGTAAACGCTAGAATAGGCGAAGATATCTTTACGAGTAAAAGCAATGTCATAAATTAGGTCGTCGCTTTGATGGCGAGAAGGTGGATTGCCGAGCCGCAGGTAAACACTCAGCTTCGTAAGGTGTGCTGAAGAGGGCGTCAATTGGCCACTTGGACCGTTTGATTTATGTGTTAGCGTTTCACACACTTGCACTGAAAGCCAATTAAAAGGAAAGGGGTTGAAGGAAATAAAAAATAAGTCAAACTGAGAGACCCCCTGTTGAAGATGAGGAAGTTGGAAAGTGATTAAAAGCCTTTAAGCAACTGATGACAAAAACAGAATGGATTGTGCGCACAGTAGGTGGTGGAATCGAGAATGCACAGCAGGTTTTATTTACTTTCTTTATAAGAACGACAATTGATGCAATTTTGCACGTGAAGTTTGGAAAAACAAAGTTTGAAGCCACAGACTCTTGTTACCTTTTATTTTAAAAAAATTTAGTATAGTAAGGAAAGAGTAAATTAACAGTTTAATTAAAACGAACAAGTGTGAAGCATGTCGTAGTTTATTACAAGTATACTTGATGAAAATGTAATTTTCAAAAGAGAAGATCAACAGCAGTGAATCACGAGAATATAAACACACGCACACATACTCTCTCACCCTAGATTGGATGTAATGTTGATAGGAAAAGAGGGTTGGATGCTGTAAAATGTCACTGATGATCTCCCATCAGGCAAGAGCAGCAGATTGGCAATGTCCTGTAAATGCACTGCATTAAATCTTTGTTAGTTGCCACTCCCTGGAAAAAAATATTCGGGGTGCCACTGTCCCTCGAGAGCCATCTCCTCTTCGTTTAATTCCCATATATTCAAGAGGGGAGAAGCGAGAGGGAAGAAGATGGCCTCCTTTTACCTATGTAATCTCTTTAGCCTCCTTTGCACAAATTGAATGCAAGAATAAATTGAAAGTGATATGTTGGAAAAATATTTTTTTTAGATTCTTTTTGATCTTACTTTAAGGTGTAATGTGTATTTGGGTGATGGATAGACGAATGTGAGTGATATAATTGAGTCAAAGAGAAAAAATTGTATAAAATAAAATAAAAATCTTATTTTAATGTTGGTTGTAACGAGAGATAATGCGATAATTTAAGAGCGTGCGCTCTGACTGAAGATGAAATGTTATAGAAGCGGGATTCCTCTCTCGCCTAGTTGGCCAAGTGTGTCTGATGAGGACGAGAAATCACACGAATATACAAAAGGAACGGGAGCAATAAACATGGTGAATTGAAGACGCAAATGGCCGCGCACATGAGGTTTCGAGATCATTTCTCCTAAGGATAATGTGAATTTACAATTGCACATTTATATCAAACTAATAAATCATTGAAAAAGAGAAATTATTCGTTTGATTTATTTTTAAACGCATTCTTAAT
>JAQFZN010001640.1:0-14673 GCA_034687075.1 Geophilus carpophagus
TCACAATAAGGCAAAACAGTAAGTATTAATTAATTAATTAATATATATTAAAATAAACAAAAAATAAAAAATTACACTACCTCCATTCCTCATGCTCCATCAAATTCCGCCACAGTAAACATCAGATATACTACAATAGTCTCCAACAGACCTTCAATGGAAGATACCATAATTGACAAGAACTATTCCCACAAGAAATAGTTAGAAATACATAAACAATGCACCACATGGTGATACAGATGTCCAGCATTGCTCATGCAACAACTGGTGTAGGGACATAGGATGTCAGACGACATTCTATGATACAGGAGAGTCTAAAACCTTCCGGTTAAGTAACCCTCACGAGAGGGTTCAATTCTGTCCAACAGAATGACATTGATACTGCTATTAAGACGATAGATGTTCACAAGAGGAGCTGGAGGTAGTGGGATGGGACTGAAAAGTCCCATCCGAATATGCTTACTTCTAGTTCTTGTTATATAGTTGCTGTTTTCTAACTTTTAAAATATGGTGACTTAAATTATTATAAACAGTTTTTAATTCGAAGGTGCAGTAATGTTTTCTGACATTTTTCTACAAAGCATGAAATGTAATTATTAAATTGATTATTAAATGTTAAATTGATTTATTGTTTTAATTATTTTGATTTTGCATTATTTTATAATTCTTAGCTTTTAATGATATTTTCAACCCCCCTTAGATGGCGTAAGTAGTAGCAAATAAATTGTACCAACGAGTGATACAATACGGAAGAATTTGTTTTAAATGATAACAGAAATGATTGCTTCGAAAGATGTTAGAAGAAGAGCTCTAAAATTTGCTTTTATGTATTTTATACTGATGTAAAGTAGAGAACTGGTGCGTATTTACGGCCAACAAAAGTCGGAATGCGAGGCAGTAAAATGAATAGGCCGTAAATAGTTTATAGAAAAATAATTATGACAAAATATATTTTAAAAGTAATTTTGAAAAAATAAAATAAAATAAAATAAAAATGAAGCTGTTTGGCCATTTGCTCCACTATACACTAGCATCTTGGACTAATTCCATTACCAGTCAGTTTTACTAAACATTTTAATTTCATAGTCTTTATTTCTTGTTGGAGTTTTTAAATTAATATATTTTTTTCACTGTGCAATGTGTGTTGAATCCATTGCTTCAGTCAGAAATGGAAAAAATTGATAAAGTTTTAATTTTTTTATTAATTTATCCTTTAGTCATAGGATAACATGGGAAGACATCAGCACCATCTAGTGTAATTATTTGACGTAATGACTCTTAAATAAAGCTTGTAATAGCAGCGCTTTAAGTTTATTTTAATTTCTGTTACATGAGGGCGCTTGTAGCTGAAAGATTTGGTATTTCCGTTTCCCAAGACTACAGTAGAGTTAAGATCTAGATCCACGTGGTAAGTTAAATTTATTACTCAATCTACACATTTATTGAATTTTAAAGACTTTAAATTGTATTTTCTTTCCTATTTTTAACAACCAGAGTACCAAAAGAAGAAAAAATGGTGTCCCAAAAGAAAACTGTAAGTATTGATAACATGTGCTCAATTAGGCCTAATGCTAAAAACAATTTTCTCTTGTTCAATCTTTTAAGAAAAAAGCTATGGAAAGCATCAACTCCCGGTTAGCATTAGTGATGAAATCGGGAAAATTTGTTCTGGGATATAAACAATCCTTAAAAACTCTTCGTCAAGGAAAAGCCAAATTAATCATAATTGCTAACAACACCCCACCACTCAGGTAACATAATGAAAATAAAAATTTATTATTTTTGATCAAAATAAATAAATAAATACTTACTTAATATTTATAGAAAATCCGAAATTGAGTATTACGCAATGTTAGCTAAAACTGGAGTGCATCATTATGCAGCAAATAATATTGAATTGGGAACTGCATGTGGAAAATATTATCGTGTCTGCACACTCAGCATTACTGATCCAGGTAAAATAAAATTAATTATAATTTTAATTGCATAATTATACTAGATCTTTGTTAATATTTTTTAATTTTTACTTGTTACAGGTGATTCTGACATCATCAGAAGTTTACCATCGGAACAGTAAATGAATGTGTAATTTAATTTACAGAAATAAAAAAATACATGAAATGTAAAAAAAAATTATTGGTAATTATTTAACAATACATAATTCTATAAAAATAAGAGGTATCTTTCAATTATATCATTTTCGTATAAATTTTATTAAAAGTATTTGTATTATTTAAAATTAATTGCTGTATCTGTTAAAAATGGCCCAATTTCGCTTTTTATTAAATCATCAATTGATCTTGATTTTAGACGTTTAGCAAATTTAAAACTAATACAAACATCCTCTAGTAAATCAATAACAGCAATACAATTTTTAGACATTTTCTCAGTTGGTGATTTTTCTTTTTCAAATCTGAAAAAAGTAATTTTTAATTTATTTAAAAAAAAAAACTTTAAATTTCAATTATACCTGGTGACAATTTCTTCGGCCACTGCATTACTAACACCCAAACAATTATGAAATTGCTTCAAATACTCAATATCATTACCAATAACAACATTATTATAAATTGCATTTGCCCAATCAGTTTTTACTTCATATGCACAACTTATTAAATACGCTTCGTGAAATTCTGAATGGTTATCAATCAATTTCTGTACTTGATCTTCTTTTAACCCTAATATCCTTCTATCAGAAGGTAAAAAATAAATTTGAAGTGCCACCAATTCAGCAACTCGACAGCATTTCTGGGCGTAACGATGACAACCAGCCTTTGAATAACTTTCAGCAGCATCTGCTAAATGTTGTAATATTTGATTTAAATCTTGTGAATCTAAACGAAATAAATATTAAAATTAATAAAATAATAAGAATAATAATAATAGATATTAAACATTAATACCTGAAGCATGCTCGAGATGCTTGTCTGCAGTAGAAAAAAGCATATCGCCCATTTCTTGATATAAACAAAATCGAACAGCTGTCATCATAAATAACTCGACGTTAGCGTGACGAAAACGCCAAAGATAATCCAGTAATGAGGTTTTCAAAAAATAAATCTAAGAAAAATTAATAAGCATTTTATTTTATTATTAACTATTAAGGCTGTGCGATATCCTCTTAACAATATCGCTATTTAATATTAAAATTTTTGCGATATATAGCAAGATATCCTTTTTGTAAGTTGCAACATCACAATATCACAAAAATCGCAACAATTTTGCTATTATTTTTGATTACTTGCGATGTTGCGATTATTGCAGTGTTTCTAGCAATATTTACTAAAAATAATTAAAGATTGATGTAATCATTAATTGCATTTAGTAAATATTGAAATTAACACTCATTAATAATCAATGTTCATTTAAATTTTGCATATTTCAATATCACAATATCGCACACCTTAATTAATTATTATTTACCTTTTCCATTCCTTTTTTCAATAATAATTCAAATTGATCCCATTCCATAAGTAAATTAAAAACGTATAACATTTCATTGTATCGTCCAATTCCTGTTAGTAATCGAACCTAAAATTTATTAATTTTTTAATGAAAAATATATAATAATAAATAGAAATTATAATTTTATTATTACTGCTAATGTTGAATTGTCAACTTCCATTGTGGTTATCAACTGGTGAGCACGTTGAAGTACTAAAGCAATGCCTTCCGTATTGCATGATGAAGAGAAACAGAAATGTGCCCAAATTACTAATTCCACACGACTTCCCAGAGACAAACCTAAAAAATGAGAAAATAATTAATTAAATTCGATAATAAAATTCTTGAAGTTAATTTTAATTTACCATCATTTTCTGACATGCTAATTAACTGATTTCCAACAAGTGACGTATCAGAAATAAGCTTGGTTAACTCTTTAAAGTGCAAAAATGCTTTTGACACTTCATATGACACATCTTCAAAATTTGTATTTGATATTAAAGAAGTCACTTCATCCGATATAAACTGTACAATTTTTTCTTTCGGAATGCAATTATCTGAACACAGTTGTATTGCTAAACTGATTCCTTCGATTGTTTTTGTTTTTAATAAAGATTTAACCGTACTAAAAACATCTTGTCGCTCGACAGCAGCCATGTAATTCATTCCCAACAACTAGAAATAAAATCATATCATTACAAATTTTAAAAATAATTTTTATAATTTTATACCTCAGCTACTTTGTAGTAAGAAAAGATACGGTTACAGTATATTTTACCGTGCTTACAAATATAAATTATTTTCTCAAATACTTCTGTGACTTTGTTGTCTGGAATTGAACTTTTACGGAACGGTAAACTCCGTATTTGATATTTACTCAAATCAACTTCTTCTGGTTTGATTGTTCCTTCAGCTAAATCTATGCAAATCTAAGAAATTGAAATTAAAACAAACTAATTAAAAAAAAAAAATTATTTCTATTGCGATAAACCGTCAATTATCGGAACTAATGCGGAGACACATATTCATAAAACCAATGTTCTGATAATTTACGTTCTACTGTATTTAATTTTAATAATTTGACAGTACCAAAACGAGTGAAAGATTTTGATCTTCATGTTCAAAGAATGTTGAAATTCGTAACGCTTCTAAAATTCGTTGCTGATCTAATTCCTGATTAATTATTTCTTTGATAGCCCTAATAGATTCCTCATCCTCAATTCGTTGACTTTTAATCGATATATCTTTAATATTTTTTAGAATGGATAATTTCGTACATAAAGCAGGAACTATTGAGCATTCATTCGATGTTAGGAAGTTTTTACAATCTTCATTGAGCAACTACAGGAAAATTTATAGCTAATTTACAAGTATCTAACTGAAAATGTTTAAATTTTATTTTAATTCGTACCTCCATTTGTACTTGCGCTTTAATTCTCTTTAACCACATACTCCTTTCTAAATCCACTTTTTCTGGTTGAAACTTAAAAGCAAGTTTTAGTAAATAAAACTTCTCGCTTTGCGTTACTACTTTCTTAGAACAATCCTAAAAATAAAAAATAATTTCATTTAAATTCAGTTAATAAAATAAATAAAATAAAAATAATAAACCTTAAAAAATCCTCCTGCTAAATCTGATGGAATATTATGCTTCAAATACATTTCACTGCAACGTGACCAAAAGTTGTGCCGCATTCTAGCATCTCGTTGCCATCTACTAATTTTTTCTAATTCCGTAAGCAAATTTTGCATACGAAATACAATTAAGATGTTTGGTGTAAAATCTACAAGATCTCGCACTTTTTCAGCTTCATTCAAATGATTAGCATGTACAAGATCCTCAATAATAAGTTGTGACCAAACATGAGTAGATTCATCGTCGACAGAACTGAAAATTTTATCGTATGGAAGCGTGACAGGAGTCATTAAAACATGTTTTTGCAAGCAGCTGAGAATTCCAAAATCAACTACAAAAATGTAAAATTAAATAAATAAACATCAAAATCAAATAATTTTTAAATTCTTGTTTACCGTTGCAGCTAAATACTGATGTAAAGTTTGTAGCATGTAAAATTTTTAGTAATTGATATATTTTAAATTGGGATGAACAAAATTTAAAAACGCATTCAAGTGTTTGCCACACAAAAGATTCGATTTCATTCACATTGGTTTTTGGAATCTGAAATTAAAATAAAAAGAATTATTATTAAATTTCAAATGTAAAATCAAATCAAATATTAATTACAAATGTATACTTTACATTTAAACAGTTCTGTAAAAATTTATCCATATCTGAAACTGCATTATCATAACAACATTGATTAAATAAAGAATCCAAAGAAGCAAAAAATAAATCAATAGGAAGAAACTGAAAAAATAAATGAAAATAAACTTATATTTTAAAAACAATTTTTTAAATAAAAGAATTATTTCATTACTTGATTAAATAATCTGCATCCTCGCTTTAAAAACAAACTCCACCAACAATTATCAAAACAAGCATTAATAGCAGAATTAAAACTATCTGCATCAGTCCTCAACAAACTTGATAACCAAGCGAGAAGAGAATCCTCAGCATCACTTTGACTAGTACATAAAGTTGCAAATAATGGATTTCTCCAAGAAATTGATTGTAAACAAAGAGCCTTATTGACATATTGACTCTCGTAACATATTATCACATTCTGAAGCAAGTCAGATGACATTATCAAATCATCAGACAGCAATGATATTGGACTTTCCGGTCTGGTTTCGTCTTTTAGTTCCACAGAGTCTAAAATAAAAATAATTAAAAATTTCAATAAAAATCTTATTATTTATTATTGTTATTTTAATTACTCTTTACGCATTCCACGAGCCCAAGTTTTCTGTACAAAATATCACGAGATGATTGACTAGATCGTATAGCACTTTTTATTTGATTTGCTTTTTTCTGTTCCATTATAGTTTGTTGTAATGCCATGTGTATGTGCTCAATTAAGTCTTTATGATTCCAATTATTAAACACCTTCCTCATCTAAAAATAGAAAATTTAAATTAAATTTCAAACCGACGTAATTTTTATCACCATATTCAAAGTATTTGCGCAAAAATATGGCAATTTAATTATAATTAAAAACTAAAAATTACTTTTGATACTTTATAGTTGCATTGCTGAGCTATAATTAAAGCCAGCAACCAATCCCAGTCATTTAAACATTTAGTTGGCAATTCCAATTTGCACAAATTGCACAACTTTACTAGAACTTTAAGCATATGCAGCTTTTGTATGAAAAAACTCGCTAAGTTTTCTGTTGGTTGTTCACATCTTAAATTATCTTCTAAAACCGCAACTATAAAAAAATTAATAAATCATTATTTTTTTTATAATTTATAATTGAGATAAATTAAAAATTTAAAAATTAGTTACCTAAATTCTCAACATTCGAATGATCAACATCTAAGTCATTTTTTCTTAAATAACTAACAGCTTCAAGATTAAGTCGTAACCAATCGGATGGCATATTAAGTAGCTCAATAAACACCACACAACTAGCAGATATAGATGAAGAAGACGAGTTAGCGAAAGCTAAACTAGTTGCTAAAGCACATGCTATCTGTAGCCTATGAATAAAATTGTAAATTAATTTGTAATTATAACCTCAAATAAAAAATTCAAAAATCAAATTTATACCTGCGTTTATTTAACTTAGTGCTTCGATTACCTTCCTGAAGTAAAAACTGAAGATACGCGAAACATGGCCGACTTTGTCTCAAGTAATAGAGAAAATCTAAAGTAACTTCATGGTGTGCTTCGGTGATGAAAGGAGAAGGAATACAATTTTCTGAATCTTCCGAATTATTTTTTGCAAATAAACGAGAAATATTAAAAGAAACTGAATCCTGAAAATATAAAATACATTTATATATATATATGTCTACTACAAACACATAAAATTATAATAATTTTTACCTGAAGTAATTGATATAATGAAATATCATTAACTTCTGATAAATAATCTAACAAAAACGGGCTTAATTTAGAATGATTCAAAACAGGTTTCAATTGTTGTTTCTAAAATAAATGCAAAAAAGATTAAGATTAAAATTAAAATTAAAATTATGTGATAAAATAATTACAATTTCGTATTTGCAATTCGGAAGAGCAAGACAATAAGCTGCAGCCAGTGGATAAGTTGATTTCAAACTTTCGACAACATCATGAGTGTTATTCGCATTTGCAAACATTGAAACTTGATCGAAACATGCAACAACAACACTTCCCTCTTCTAAAAATGTGTTTATCAGTCTCAGTGTGGGTGAAAAGTCAGCACCAAGTAACAAATTAACTTCGTCTTTGAATTCGAAAAGAATATTTGTGTAGTTGTACTTGTTAAAAATCCCAATTAAACATTCCAAAGCACACGAATCACGAGAAAGTGTTGACGCTAATGCTGCACGCCGTAAAGCATCACTTTGATTGACATAACCCAATCTAAAAAATAGAAATATTTTTGGTAACAACTCTAAAATCATTATAAAATATTTAATTCTCACTTAGTTAATTGAATTTTACACAATTCACGTGTTAATGGTAAACAAGAGAATCGATCAAGTTCTTGATTTATAAACTCAAGAGAAACAGGTGAAGGTAAGACTAAATTCTGAAAATCAATCTCATTTCGGGATAATTTGTATCGCCATTCAATCCTCCAATCACAATTATCATCTTGAGAACGGTCAAAAAGAGCGAATTCTATTTGATCGCGTGTCATTCGTTGCACCCAATGTAGGCGTAAATTAGAATAATAAGGAGAACGGATATTAATTTCTTCATTTGTATCGGTGTTATTCCAAGTGATTTCTGCAAGATCTGGTGACTTGATGGTAATACGATTTTTGTTCCAATTTGGCCTGAATAAAGAAAGATATGAAAAAAAATCAATAAAAAAAAATCAAATACGGAGTAAAGTTTTCGTAACTCACGTTAAACGAAGTAATTCTTCTTTAGAACTACTAAATGATGTACTTGGATAATATTTTACGAATTTTTCTAATAAATTTACATGATATAAGTATTCGTCTGATAATGTCAAATTGTTCAACAAAAATCCACGTAATTTTCGATGAATAATAACCTCACTTACACCTCGTAAGTGTAAATCAGCATCAATTCCCTAATAAAACAAATAAATTTACATGTTCTAAAGTAATAAAATAATAAAAATTACCAGATTATCTAAAAGTTTCCTCGCCATTTTTAAATCACGAGAAACAATGTGATCCATAACTAATTTTGTAGCTTCAGCTTCGATTTGTTTTAAAGAATTTGATTTCTCTATTTGTCGTAAATTATTTTGTAATAGTGGTAAACGTCGTTCCAATAATGCCTCACATAAATTCATTGATTTATCCCTTTCTAAAATACCGTTTCTTGAAGAAATATGTGCATTTTCAATATTTCTGTTCATTTTAATAGGACTTTTCAAATAAGTCCTGGTTTTTTTCATAAAATAAACAACAAATTGCTCAAATTTTTTCTGATCTTCGCCTTTTATCAAACAATCTGATAAAATACTGAAAACAGAATTTAAAAAAAAAAATGTATTATCTCAAATATAAAATTTACTAAGACAAACCTTATCAAGTATTGTAACGTAAGTTTAAGAATTTGTTCAACAAACGTTAATGAATATCCTTGTGATCTGATTTCATCGATAACAGAAAAAATCAATTCCATCATTTCATTATTTAATTTTAATGTTTCGGCTAAAGATCGGCATCCATTCCAAGCTTTCTTTTGACTCTTTAAGTAAAGAGCAACTAATCCTAGTTGATGATTATTCAATCCCCAATCCAAAAATGTTAACGGCAATGCCACATCTTGCCATGAATTCAATTGCAATATTTTATCTGCAAGAGGAGTATCAGAGTAAACCATCACCTATAAAAATATATAAAAATACAAATATTAAATTAAAAAAAATAAATTTACAATATCATCAATTTTGATCAACAGTGATGTTAAAATTACCTTATTCAAAAGCATTTCTTGTTTAGGTAAATAAATAAGCACAGAAATGTAATCTTTACTGAGAATTAAATTAGGATTCCCATTGTTTACACCAAATAAGAGCACATTATCATTATTTAACCTAAAAAATTGTTATTTTTGGAATAATTTGTAAATAATAGCAATAATGAAATTATTTACTTCAAACTTTCTATTTCTTTTCCACTTTTCCGTTCAATTAATAGCAATTTTTTCGCTCCATCACTGGAAATGCAAACTAAATATACAAAATTTGAGCAAATTTCTGCAGATTCAATTTGGCAATCATTTGATAAAAAATTCCATATTCTTTTTGGATTTATTATCTTTGGATCATTATCTAAAAAAAATATATAAATTATTAATGCTATCTTATTATTCTTACATGGACACTAGAACATGTTCCAATAATCCATGTTTTACTGTAAATAGTAAATAATATTACTTTCAATAGAAGAATTCGACTTCAACATTGTCATCAAATAATCTTCATCTATTTTCTTAATAATTTCATCATTGTTATCTAAGTTTATGTTTTTTTGCATTATATCCCAATAAGAATAAACTTTAGGTGTTGTTTTATATAGGTTTTTTACGTTTATTTTAATCTGTGATCTGAAACAAAAATTAAAAGTTAAAATAAATTATTACAAAAAATGTAATTTTTACCGTTGTTCCTCCATTTCGAGATAAACACAATTTCCATCTTCAAAAACTATTAAAATACTCGTTTCGTCAGATGATAAATAAAATTGACAAATATTTTCTTTCTTTTCTTCAAGACAGTTGTGTATTTGAATGCGTTTTTCAATTTTCCCATTGTTATTGCGTATTTTATCTAAAAAATAAAATTTTTACATCAAAATAATTCATTGTTAATAATTTTATATTTGTTTTAAACATTGTCAACTTACAAATTACTTCACTTGTTAGAACATAAATAAAATTAGATACAAATTTTATGTTTTTAACAGAACTAGGAATCACTTCCGCCAAATTTAAAGCCAATGTTGAATTTTCTTCAACATTTATAATCAAAACTGAATTTTCTCCTATTAAAATTGATGCAAAACCAGATGAAAAACCCAGAAAACGAATTCGATCAGCATCTAAAAATTACAAAACAAATAATTAACAAACATTCCATCTATTAAATATCAAATTATAATTTTACCTTTAATTTCTGCACTTAAATTTGAAAATTCGGATATTTTAATAACATCATCACAAATTTCATTTAAAGTCAACAAACCGTTGCCATTTAAAATCAAAACATGTGACCTTCCATGATGCGCATTTTCTTCGAAACAAAAACTAAAATTTCAAATTAATTTATATTAATATAAAAACATGACATTATAATCTAAAAAGTTAAAATATCTGTCAGATGACCAATCTTACTCGATAACGTGATTGGATAGAAACCAAGCAGATTCCTTCAGAGAATAAAAATTCAATATTCGATTTACCAGTAATGCCACTACGTCAAAATTTGGGGATAATTTAATCGATGATTTCAAAAACGTATCCTCACATTCCCACTTGCAAAGACGAAATTCTTCCATTTATAAACCATAGGCAAAAAGCGTGCACCTCAACTAAGTGACAAGAAAACTACAGCAAAACAAAATCACGCTCAAAGTGACACCTAGTGAACATTATTCGAACTTGTCACCTGACCTGATCGGCGTCATCGCCTTATCCAAACGCATTAAAAAAGACATTAACAACATTTTAATTATTTTAATAACTAATAAAAATGTTTACAAACAATTACAATTCATTTCACAGCAATGTAACACAATAAATGAGGTTTTTCTTCAAAAATATCCCAGAATCCTTCAGGTTGAGGAACACTCTTATCAATTAAAGCCGGTTGGAAACTAAACTTTCGAAATCCAGCTTCGATAAAAGCTTCTTCATACACATGAGGCTCGTAATAAAAGCAAACAGCTCGAAAATTAGCTTTCCCTGTACTCAAATCAACTCCAATATGTTCGATTCTCTTAGCTTCGCCCACAGGTGGCAGTGAAGTAAATCGTTCAAATCCAAAACGAGCGATTTTATCGTCCCAAGTCGGTTCTTCGAAACAATTATGACCAAGAGCGATAAAACAACCATTCGGTTTAAGATTATCATAAAATCCCCGACAAGCAGCCTTCAAATCAGCCACAGTTTCAGAGTACGTAAGAAAACGGAGCGCGGTAACGAAATCGAATTGATCGATAAAACCCAAATCGAATCCATTTCCGAGTCGATATTCGCAATCTTCGCCTTGCTTTTGAGCGTAGTCGAGAAGAGCCGAAGAAATATCGACGCCCAAAACTCGGGTTGCTCCTTTGCTTTTAACCAATCTGCAGAAATTTCCCTCACCACACGCAACGTCCAAAACAGTTTTCCCATGCAAATCGCCCATGTAATGAATCGCAGAATGGTAAACTACTTGATTAGCAATCGGGTAATTGCCTCTACCAGTAAATGTTTGAGAATAATCATCCTGATGCCACTTATTTGTGCGATTTTCTAACGAAAATGTCGGCGAACTCATAGCTGCTCTTTTCTGCTCTGAACTGCTTCGATTCTGATTTTGTTGTTGTTTTTATAGCCTGGGTGCAGATTAATTGTGCATTAGTCTGTCTGACGCCTGTTTTTTTATTAAGTATCAAGGTCTGAAGGTTACGTAGCAAGAATTCCTAAACAAATTCGTGATTCTTTTCTTAATTGTTTTAAATATGGATTTTTTTATCTGCTTGAAAACCTTGGAACTGTTTGCTTATCAGATAAATGAAAGAATAATAAAAGTTAATGAACTTTATCACGGTGAGAAAGATAAACTCAAATAAATAAACAAACTTTTGAGTTAAAATCAGTTTATTCACATGAAAAAAAAATTAAGGAAATTTAAAATAAATAATCAAAATATATTAGCACAAAGTTGGTGTTGAATTTTGTTGGAATTTACTCTTTGTACACAAGATAGGCTTGTAATTCCCTTGGAATTTGAAGCTCTTCCATGTCGATTGCATAGAGGGAAGCTGGTTTTGACAACATTAAATTCTTTCGAACTTGTAGTCTCGACAAATGCTTCAACGAACGAAGATGAGTCGAGAAACAAGTCCAATCTTTTTTGAAAAAAGAGTCGAAAAACGAAAGGTGGGATTCGGCGAAATGTAGCAAATCCAACCATTCGTGTAGTTCCAAATAATTCCATAAAACGGTTAAGAGGTTTTCGACAACATGGCGCTGCTCCAGTTTTGTCGTCATTATTCCTTTCCATAATTTATCCGTGCTGAATTTAATGTCATTTACCCCACCTTTTAATAGTTCCTCTAAAATTTGAATCGATCCTAAACAAACCGCCAAAAATGTCGCTTCTGAATTAAAAAACTCGGATTTTGTGTAATTTAAATTACTCCCAGCCTTTAACAGTCTCGATACAATTCTTTCGTCGCCGTAGCGCGTAGCAAGTGTAAGTGGCGCCATGCAGTGGTCGGAAACGGCATTCGGGTTAGCTCCTGCTTGTAATAATAACTCGACACTCTTTTCATCACATAAAGTTGCTGCAGTGCCTAGAGGAGTTGCTGTAAGTTTAGTCGAAGTCCAATTTTCAACATCATCCATGTAATTTTGGTATATGAGAAACATTTTTAGATACGGTGCTTCCCATTCAGTGTTTAATGGTAGGTCTTTAGGGAGTAAAAGAGATAAAGCGTTGTGTCTGAAAATGAAATAAAATAATAAATAATAAATAATAAATAATAAAATTAACTAGTAGACTCCTGCATAACATCTGCGAGCTAGTTTAACTTGGTACTATTTTATTTCCAATTATAATAGACGTAGTTTATTTTCTATTCGATTTTCATTTCTATAATCATTTTCGTTTTACACTTGAATCATGTTTCTATACACTATTATTTAGTGTCCTTATTTTCATCTTTTATATTCAGGATATTAAGGTTTTTGGGAACACAAATCAGACATTACCGTATTTTAGTGCATTTTAGCGCATATAGGACACAGCCTATACATAATTTTACACATGCCGCACCCTGTTGCAGCCTATACAAGGTGAGGCTTATACAAAAGACTAAAATGTAAAAAAATATTAATAAATTTAAAAAAATAAAACATAGTAATGATATATATGATTTCAATAGACAAAGTGCAATATAACATAGCTACTGGATATGTGTATGCTCTACAGAATATTAAAACTACTTCAAAAGTAAGTTAATTTGGATCTTTTTGTTCAATTACTATCTCTAAAACTGCTGTAATTTGTAAAAGTATTGCAATAACTAAAAAAACTTGCAATAAGTAAATACAGTAAATATTGCAATACTTGAATATGGAGAAATTTGAGAAAATAAAATATAAATTAATTATAGATTTTCTTGATGGCATCAGAAAATAGAATTGATTTTCAAGCTTATATACTCGGGTGCGGCCTATTCAATTAACATTTACATAATAAACTCAAACACGTAGCTTATACAGGGGTGCAGCTTTTCCATAGGGCCTATATGCACTAAAATACAGTAAGTACTTATATGACCGTCACTTGCTCTCCCGTCAGGTTTGGGCGTGACAGGGAAGCAAGGGGGACGGAGCATAATAATAATCAGTCACAACACGTTATTTAGTACAAAACAACACCTAATTTATTCAGATAGTTTTGACTCGCCATCACGACTGACTATACCATACACTGCCGACGAATCGGCGTCACACTGCGTCAGCAACTGAGACATAAGTCACGGTTGCCTTTAATCAGGCCTAGTCCTGCATGGAGTGCAGGGCTTTGACCACAACTCAGGTACCGAAGGGGACAGGACCTTGTCAGGGGGTCCCAACAGACCTGTGCCCGGTAGGCGAGACTGGTTTTCCCAGAGACACCCATCTGCTGTTCCGTGAGGAACTCAGAGGGTGTTGTCTCTATAAGGGTCAACAACAGACTGACTCTGTTATCCCAGAGTGCACATCACGAGGGAGTGGCCAATCAGGGGAGGACCCTGATTGGACCATGTTTCCTAGCCTCGGGGCTTCTCTCTGTCCCTCGTGACCCCCATCATTCCAGTGGTAGGGTGGGCGGTCACACATACATAACAAATAATGAATGCAATTCTTGAAAATAAAATACTTATGTAGATACCATATACTAAATTAACCAAATTCGAATTCGAATGATTTTTAGA
>JAQFZN010001641.1:0-14671 GCA_034687075.1 Geophilus carpophagus
ATCATACATCATTCATACACCGTTGTCAATGTTTACCTGAAAGCAACCCCTACCTGTGAAGCATGCTTTTCTGCATAACTTCCATTACTCTCAGATGTGTTTACATTTTAATTTTAAAAATTCATTTATAGTGGTATTAAATATATTAAATTAACCAAAGAGTTATCACGTATCTGTGAAGCTATAGCAATGTGAATTTACCTGTGACAATTCGTAGTCGTTTGAAGCCATATCAGTTGTTGTGTTATTGCGGTTTTTTTTCGCTGATAATTTTCTTTTGGGAAGCTTTGGGGAGGTAATTCCTGCCCCTAGATGCATCTCCGAATCCAGTTTTCTATTTTTAGTCCGTATATTACCTTCAGTTCAAGGTAATTGAATCAAGAACGAGCGAAAAGATCTTTACTCGGTTTATCATCAAAAATGGCATCCAACGCCGAGTAAGAGTGATCGAGTTGCTACGTCTGGTCGAGTATTGATTATTTTTTAACTAGCGTTAATTTATAGGTTTAATCAGATTTAATTAATATTAATTAGATGTAATTAATAGAAATTTGTTTAATTTAGAAACTTAATTGAATTCTAATAAAACGTTTGTTAAAATTATTTTTAGATTTAGTAATTTTTTCTAACAAAATTTAAACAGATAAATAAAATGTATAAAAATCGAGAAATGTATAGAACAATTAAAAAGTTTATAAAATATAAGATTTGATGTAAAAGTTGAGATTTGTTGACGTCATTTAATCTTCAGTTGATCGGTCAACGACTCCACTCACTTCATTTTCCTGTTCTCGGCGTAAGACAAGATGGCAGCGGGACAGTGGCTCGACTCGAGGCAGATGGAAGTGAAAACCAAGTCAATTGAGCAAACCCTTGTGCCTTTGGTTAATCAAGTAAGCATCAATTAATTTATTTAATTAGTTTAACTTATTTCTAAGTTTAGACATTTTTTTGCATTTATTTAAACTAAGATCATTTTCTTCGGCCGCGTGTAAAGGTAAATGTACTCGTGATTGTACACACAACAAAAAATAAAAAAAAAATTCAAAAATTAACAAACAAAAACATTTTAAACTTTTCACATAAGACTAGCCTTATGTCTAAACCAAAGCAAAAGTTTGAGCTGCTCACATTCAAAGTTACGATCAATACAAGTAGTTTATGTGATCAATTATGTATAGAATAGAATATTTTTTCCCATTTCCGCTAAATTTCTGATCGTATCGATTTGATGCTCTTTTTTATCTCTTTGATTTAAATAAACATCAAATTTATTAGATCAACATTAATTTATCATTCTATCACTAATTTACGTGATAAAAAAGAAAAAAAATAATTAAAAATGTTTAAATTTGATTTTAAAATTTTTTCTCATCATTTTTTCGAGGTTGAAGCAATAAACAAGTATTGATTATTTGCAAGGCTGAAAATGAAGTGCTTGAAGCGCATTCCTTGGCGCCCATTCATCGCGTGACCCTTGCACCTTTCAATGAAAATCTAGCATGATTTTCTTGATGAAAATATAGGGTTAAATATGTTGCCCTGGTTTATAAAAATAGTTCTTTTATAGAAATGACATTTCACATTTAATTACTTTTTACACGCTTTTGTTTACCTCCTTTTCATTTTCTCCTTTTCGCTTTAAATTCGTCTCACGTTGTATAGAAAGCCATGAAATTTCCCAACCAATTTCCCTTTCGGTCGTTTCATCAACTTTACATTTTCAGACAACATTTTATATATCTCAACTAGAAATTTAACTTTTTTGTCTCGTACATTAGGCTAATTACATTTCATGGTTTTGCTCTTCTCCAGATGTTTTTTCCAGTTAATTTAATTATTTTTCTTTTTTATTATTTTTTTTTTGAATTAATAACGGCTGTTTTTTTTTTTTTTGTTGTTTTCAAGTGGTTTGTTTTATTCAGGATGGAAATAAAACTGAGATTTATTGTTGTTAAAATTTTATGAGATGGTTTGATGGTTTATTTTTCTACCTGTTTTTGATGGTTAGTGAATGGTTTCGTTGTAACCGCGCTTGAGCTAAGAATTATCGCACGTCTTTGAATGTCCGTTGCCACTCTGTTGCTAAGGGCAACCGCACAATTCAATTGTGGTGTGTGATGTGACAAAATGGTTGTTTCCTCTTTTAAAATGTGATTATTAGAAATAAAATTAAGTCTGTGATTTATTTTTAGTAATAAATTGGTGATTTTAAATTCAGGTTTGAATTTTTGTATTAAATTTTTTATTTAATAATAAAAATTCGTTGTATTTTTTAATACGATTAAAATGTTTGAATTTATTTGAATTTTTTTCAATTTTACCACTAGAGCGAGATACTTAATAGTTTAAAATTTGAACAATAGATGGAGAACAAATGCTGTTACGCTTGATTCGAAGAAAAACTAATCAATTTTTTTTTCTTCTGATTTTTATTTGAAAATTGATTTTTTGAATTTTAAATTTAACCTTTCAACGTTTATTTAAAATTTAAATTTTAAATTTTATCAATTTTAATTCCATTTAAGATTTTAATAAAATATTTAAAAAAAAATCTTGTTAGAAAACTTCCTTGAACTCCATACAATAATCGATTTTCGTCGAAACTACCTGATTTCATTTAAAGTTCGAAAATTATTTTTTCCCCTCATTTTTAGAGCAAGGTTTATAGGCCTTAAATTCAATTTCCGGAATTGGACGTTGATCAATGGGTTAAATAAAGTACGAATCACAGAGCAATATTTGCCAGTTGTCGATGTTTTTAGGTAAACAACTATCACAAATTCAATTTGTTATCGTTGGCATCGAACTTGACTACTTTATTTAATATTATTGGCGACCCGCCAGTCTTACTTTGTCTGGATTTACGCCAACTGACACACTGAACTTTCAAAACTGTCCCCTACTTTGACACAACTATACCCGATAAATAATTTATCACATATACGCTTTATCTCCTCATTTATTTAGCTCTTTTTTATGTTCCGACAAGAATAAGTATCATTTTGACCTTTAAATTATTAAACTTAAACCGACAAAACGAATTAAATGTTTTAAAAAATAATAAAAATGAAATGAGATAACAATAACAGTTAAAGCGTAATTTAAAAAAAGTGTCAGGATTGATCAACAGGGCGGCGCTGTTTGATGCAACGGATCGATCCTGTTTCACCTCCTCTTGCTTTCTACACAGTGAGCATCCTTCGAACCTCGTCGGTGGTTTAGTCATTGAATCGTTTCCTCTTTTTGCTGTGTACTATTTAGGTTTTGGAGATTTGCATTCGATTCGAGGATTATTTTAAGCGAGTCATTTTGGAATCTTGAGATTGCATATTAATAACGGTCGGATCTAATCCTTGTAAACATGGATTCGGTTGAAATCGCCAAGACAGCGTACGAAACCGATAACACGGAGGTAGGACTTAGCGCTTTTGATTTGATTAGGATTACGTGTCATTTTGTTAAATCATCTTAATGATTGTAGGTCAGATGTGAGAATTGTCAGATATAAGGATTTGAAAACTAAACATTTTGGTGTATTTATTTTTAGAAAAATCAATAGCAACTTTTAATATTTTTATTCCCATTTTAATCTGATTTACAAATAGAAATGAATTGGTTTTGATTTCTTTCTCAATTTTTTTATTTTTAGATTGTTTTTCTTTATTTTTTTTTTTTAAATTTTACCTGAGTTATGGGTTAATCTAGTTTGATTTATTGGTTTTGTTCTAAAGATGGGAGAAGTGTAAGAAAATGGAAAAGGAGAATAAATTGATAAATTTGAATAGGTAAATTTAATTTATAAATAATGTTGTGATGGATTAAAGTTTGTAGATATAGGGCAATATTTTCGTTAGTTGCAAGGCCAACCCCACCTGTAAGATAGGCAGAAGGAAATAAAGAAGAGAAATTGATTTTTAAGCTCAGTTTTAAAGCTGACTTTTACCTATTTCCATTTTTCTTCTTTTTCCTTGACCTTGTCTTTATGGAAAAATGGGTTATAAAAATGTTGGCAATGTTTGTAAGTATAATTTTATCTTAAATCGATGATTTTTTTTTTGAAATTTGAAATTCTAATTTCTGATTTAATTATTTATTTAGGTCCCGTTGAGGAATCGGCTTGAGAAACCGTATTGGCAAAGTGTTTGGATCACGTTTTCAACTAGCAATAATTATCTATGCATCTTAAAAGAATTATTTTTTAATTTTTGAGAAATTTTTCAAAAATTAAAAAGAAATGAGTATGATAAGACTGATAGGAATAAATTAAAGTTTGTTAACTGCTAAATGCAGTCAAACATGAATTTAGTCATTAAACTGATAAGATGCTGCCAGTTTAGTTGAAAATGATGTTTAAAATGAATTTTAAAACCGTTTGCTTATCATTTAAAAAAAAAAAAATTCAACTGATGATGATCATCTTTCTTGAGTTAAAGATGGCGTTGAGTTTAATGAGTAATTAGAACTTTATGTGATAGATTTGGATAAATATTTGAACACAAAACGAGTAAATTAAGTGGAATTATATAAGTATATGTTATTATTGCTTGGTTGAAATCCTGACCTAATAATTTGCCACCATTAACAGATCGAAATGAGTTGCAGCTTCGATTCTTCAAGTGCGAGCTGAATATAATGAAAACAAATCAAAGCAAAAGGAAGGAATAAATCGTTGACAAGGCCTCATTTGCTGCAACACAAAGCACAATGATTGGCAGTTGATACGAAAATGCCCCTTTCTTCGCTCACTTGTTACGTTAGGGCTTCCATTTTGTTATCAAGAAAATGTAAAAATATGCCAGTTGCATGCAGCATCGATCCATCGCTCTAATTTATTTCCTTCTTATCTATTTAATCACATATCATTGACAGATCCTGCTGAGTTAATTTGATTGGATTTAAATTGATCGAATTTGAGCGATTTACTCAAATGTATCATCTTTAAAGAATTATTTATTTATTTCTACTTTTTATAGCGACACGAAAGAATGTAATTAAATTTTAAGGAGTGTGTAAAGGGAATTTATTTTTAAATAAATTGAATTAATATTGCACACTAATTGTATTGATTTTGTTGTTCAGATTACGACCTTAGTCAACCACAAGGAGAAGGCCCTGAAATCGGAGAAGACACTGCGGGCGATAGTGCGAGTCGGGCAGGCAGTGAACTTGGCCGTCGAGCGCTTTGTCACTGTCGGTGAAGCGATAGCTGATGACAACCCTGAAATTAAAATGGAAATGTATGAGGCCTGTAAGGAAGCCCGCGCCGCAGGTAATATTAGACTGATTCAAGGAAATTTGTTTCATTTGCAAAATTAATCCATTTAACTGTGAGCTGCTTTCACTAGCTTTCAGTGTAATCTTCAATCATATATATATATATATAGATGTACATGCATGTGACTTGAGATACGACAGATCTTTTTATCTTTCATGTGTGTATGTTTTTTAAAGTGGCTTTCTGGCTCTGGATTTAATGCACAGATATTTTTTCGAGTTTTTATTTAAAGGATATGTAACTGAAGTTTGGTAGTTCGATGCACAATTTCGAGTTGTTTGAGATTTCTATGAGTATTGGAGATTTTTATTTTTTTTCAGATGGGTAATGACGTTTGTGTAAGACAAGGGTCGTTTAATTCCAAATCATAACGACTTATCATGTTGTTTTTGGTTTATTGTATACCCGGAAATGAGGTTTTCACGTCATTTCCTTAGTAATGGTTTCTTATGAATTAACTTAGACGTTATTGTGGGTTTTGCTGTTAAATTTTGTTTATGCTCGAAATCATCTTGAATATAGATTAAGTGTGTAGTTGATGGATTATACATTAAATAACTAATTTATGTTAGCAGATTTAAAATTCAACTCAAAATGATATTTTTAAAATTTAGTTTGATATAAAATTTGAATTTGTCGTTTGAGTATGCCCAATTTTTATATAAAAAATTTGTAATGTACACAGAAAAATAATGAGAAATTACGCCTATTCCTAACGGTAGAGTACATTGACGATAACGGTAACGACATTTTACTGTAAGCAACTGGAAAAAAATTCATGTCGAATTGACGTCATTGCTAAACCTAAAAGTTGCTAAGAAAACATTAACCTGAAGTTTAAATTTTTCATCAGTTGCGGATGTTTTTCGAAATGTGAAAGTAAAGAGTTTTACATTGGGTTTGTATATTTTAATTATTAACTTTATGTGCATTTTGTTATTAGTAATAAATAATAGGTTCAGCGTAATGAATTGGTGAATAGAATTAAATTAGACGTCGACGATGCTGTCAAAACCGCCTCCTGCATTTGTTATACTATTTAATGCGCTACATTTATTATTTTATAACGGCGTTACATTAAACACAGCTCTTTCAAACGGAAAGATCAATCACCAGATACCAAAAGCTGTCTGTTGTATATTTCTATTCTTTCTTTTTTTTTAAATTGTCTAGTTTCAAAAGAAGTGAAGTGAAGTGTGAATTCTTGTCTGAAACAAGGCTTAACACCTACAGCGCTTTTGTTCGTAGTGTTTGAAGTCTATAGTTGCAGTTGTGAGCATAATATAGGCTTTGCTTTAAATCTCTTTCTTAAAAACGACAAAAAAACACATTAGATTTTAAAATATAGTTTTTTTTATAAACTTTAAAGTGCCACTTTTGTATTGAATATATTCAAATTTATAAAACCCTTATGCGATTTTTTTAAGTATTTAAATATTTTAACATTTTTACGGTTAAAATTTTAAAATTTCAGGATCGGCGATTGAGAAGTTATGTGAAATTCAGTACGACGATCAACTTCAAACTCATACATGCGCCGATAAAAATGGGATGGTGCGTGCCGCTAGAGTTCTCCTTTCTTCGGTCACACGCGTGCTTCTTTTGGCCGACACGGTCGTAGTCATGCAGCTACTATCAGCCAAAGACAGGGTATTGACATTTGATAACACACATGTCATATTTTTGATGATTTTTTTAAATTTCTTTTTCTAATAGGTTTCTGTCAGTTTAAATCGACTTGAAAATGTGACAAATTTTACTGAATTTGTAAAGGCGTTTAGTCAATTTGGAAGTGAAATGGTGGAATTAGCACACATTACTGGCGATCGTCAAAATGTCGGTATATGAATTTAAGTGTGGTGTCGATTGAATTTCTAAAACTGATAATGTCTTTAGGATCTGAAGGACGAGAAACGACGTGCACAAATGGCTGCTGCGCGCCAGGTGTTGGAGCGTTCAACGATGATGTTGTTGACATCATCAAAAGTAATCCATGTGATTTATTTTATAATAAAAATTTTATTTTATTTATTTTTCTTTTAAAGACTTGTCTTCGTCATCCTGAGTGTCAGACGGCTCGTGAAAACAGAGACACAGTGTTTTGTCAAATGAGACGAGCAATGGATTTAATTCACTTCGTCATGAAAGACGGAGTGATGGATAATTTAGCCGCTACCGAGCCATGGCACAATGGACACGGCGTTGCCCAAACACAGCCTAGATATACCGACTGGGACAATAACCACACCGTCCATAAAGCCATCAAGAAATACGAAGTAAAGATGTATTATTAATTTTTGATATTTTTGATAAATTTTTAAAAATTAATTACTTTTTCTAGGATATAGTTGAAATGACTAGAATGACATTAGTAGGACCCAATTATCGAGAAAAGCTTATCAGTGCCTTAGATGCAATCATTGAGCGTACACAAGATTTTACCGATTCGGCTTATACGAGTCACGAACATCGAGAAAGCATGTTGCTTCTTTGCGACCGTTGTAAACTCGAATTAAATCAGTTACTTAGAATTGGTCTTAGTATGGTGAGTTTTAAATTACAATAACGAATAATAATATTTATTAATATTAACATTTTATTAACTTTTTTAAGGATCACCGAGATTCGATTTCTCCAAGTGACGAACTTGAGGGTGGTATAATTAAAACTTTAAAAGCCTCAAAAGAGTTGAAGCAACAGGTGCTAACAAAAAAATTAAAATTTTTAAAATAAGTTGTATCGTAATAGTTGTAGTTTATTTTGTATTTTTAAATATGATATAGTTGCAAGATACTGCTTTGGAACAAGGCAATGAACTTCTTAAAATGGATGATTTGGAAATGCTTAGTGCACTTCGTAATGCTGCCATGTCTACGGACAGTGAACGGATGGAGGAATATGCAGAAAGATTTTTGGAGAATGTAGAACACGTTCAAGAGGTACGCACATGAGTATTTAAATTTCTTTGTTGAGTTAGTTGATTTAATTAATTTTTTTTTAAATTTAGGTTTGCAAATTACTACGACATATAGCAAACACTGAATCACTTCAAGTAACTTCGAAACAATGCGAATCAAACGTTCGAATATTTGGACCACAAGTAATTTTAATTTCGATTTTCATTGAAATTTATATGCATATTTAAGTTTGTGAATTTATTTCTAAAGGTTTTATGTGCTGCACAAACGTTGTGCCTTTATCCAACGAGTAAAATTGCCAAAGAAAATTTGGACGTTTTTATTGACGTATGGCGATCTCTTTTAGTGGATTTGGCTTCGGTGACACGTGAAATTGGTGAACTGTGTAGTACCAAGTTGCCCGAGAAGCAAGTGTACATGTCGCTTCCCAGGCCGGGGGTAAGATAAATTTCAATTTAAATAAGCATAAAGATCCTACTGAGTTATTTATATTTTATTTATCGATTTTTATGTTTCTGCGGGTGTAGAAACACGGAACGACTAGTAAACCGCTCAAACCGACTAAACTAGACGATGAAGAGCAAGCAAAAATCGCGAAGCTTGGTCTGGAAATGAAGATGCTCACATCCGAAATGGATGCCGAAACGGAAAAGTGGGAAGAATCGGAAAACGATATCGTAAAACGTGCCAAAAGCATGTCTTCAATGGCCTTCTCCATGTATCAGTTTACACGTGGAGAAGGTGCACTTAAAACTACTCAGGATCTTTTTACCCAGGCAGAATTCTTTGCCGAAGAGGCGAATAAACTGTATAAAGTTGTGCGACATTTTTCATATCAGGTATTACATTTATTCAATTTTTTTTACATCAATAAATATACATTTTTCAAATTTCTGTTTAGGTTCCTGGCGGTGCTCAGAAAAAGGAACTTTTGGAGTATCTGGACAAGGTTCCTACATATGTCCAGCAATTGCAATTCACCGTTAAGAACCCGACTGTGGGCAAAGCCGCAACCTTTACTAAGGCAAATTAATAAAAACAACAGCAGATTTTTTTAAATTTAATTCGTTGATGATATTTTAGGTTGATAATGTCATTCAGGAGACAAAAAATCTCATGAATGTCATCTCTAAGGTTGTCACGACCTGCTTCGTATGCGCCACTAAGGTAGGTTTTAGTAAAAATTCCGTCCATTATTAATTTAAAATCACTTTTTTTCACTTTGATTTGTGAAAGCAACTAAATGTGAGCTAAAAATATAATTAGAAGAAAATGCTAAATAAAAGTGCACTTATCACTCATCTCATTAAATTAAATTGTATATACACTTATATAATAATAATAATAATTATAATAATAATATTTATGATATAAATTATAACAATAGATTTAATATATGAATTAATTAAATCTTAAATTTTTATAACTTTTTTCGTCTTTTTTGTGTATAAAGAAGGGGCAAATAAACCCAAAAAATTCCTTGAACCCGAAGTCCTTCTGTTCTGGTTTCAAGCTGATTCCGTGCCATGTATCTATCTCACAACTATTCCTTGCCTTCACATTTTTTCTCTCTTTTTCTCTTCCATCCTATTTTTCTAGTTTAATATATTCCTCCCTGAAGACAAGAATTCAGACATCGTAAGTTGTAATTAGGAAATACAACTGTTGTCTGTTGGACAGATTTTTTTTTTTTTACTCACAGTATTGAGAAATTTTTGTTTTTATTTTCTTTATTTTTTAGATGCAATCAGTAGTAGGGTGTTTTAATTTTTTTGTTTGTTTTAATAAGCATTTCTTAACAGCAAATAATTTATATTTAAATTTTATTTAATTTGATATAAAATATTGAATATTTAGTTATTTGTTGCAGATATGTTTATTGTTATTTTTTTGGCACCTGAAATCGTGTCGTTTGTGTGTAATATACAAAACTCACTATATTCACTAGCACAGAATGCATGATATCACACAATTTAATTTAATTTTCACTTCTTGTTTTGCATCGGAGTACTTGTTAAGAATGTGATGTTTGCAAGTGTCATTGTTTATTATTAACAGCGTAGTGAAATAATTTTTTGGTTAATTTTTAGGAGCCGATAAAAAATTGGAGGTAAAAAAAAATTAAATCAAATTAAATTCATTATGCAAAATTGAGTGAAATTTATTCAAAGTTAATGGAAAATTATTGATTTGAAATTTTTATACCTCCAAAGAGTCCAACATAGTTTTTATTATTATTTTTGATTTGTTTATTATTTGGTTTGAACAGTTTTATTATAGTATTAACGTTAAAATTTGTTATTTTTAGTACAATTTGGACTTCCGCGGTGCAGCAGCTCGATCTCGAGCACTGTCGCCATACAGAAGCGAAGGAGATGACGGAGGAGGAGGAGGTCAAGGCTTATCCGACGGTGCGTCCGGCTCCCCGATAAAGGGCGGCGGCACGTCGTCGGACGGGAGCATATGACAGTTTGGAATGGCCCGACGAGGGGCCAACAAACAAGAAACGCGACGAACTCGCGTGTCTTTTTTACTCTTTTAGGGCCAAGATCCAAACAAGATTAGTCGTGGACCCCGTTGGTATTGCGTTGCGGAAGAGCGGTTAGAAAGGGATAAATGTACCGTATTTGGAATTTGTGCATATTTTCATTTCTGATTTGGTTTGTGATTAAATTAAATTTTTTATTTTTTTAAATTGATTTATTTTTTTTTTCACAGATTTGATTTTGATTTATTATTTTTTTACTTTTTATTTTTGTTTTCAAGTTAACTCAGGTATTATTATTAATTTTAAGGATTAAATTTTTAAAAATAATAAACTTTATTTTTTAATTTTTTTGAATAATTAAATATAGGTTTTGTTTTGGGGTTTGAAATGAGTGTACAAAGAAACTGCCCTCTTCTACTCTGCAAAAAACCGTCTAACGAGGATCACGTTAATCTTGCTGCGTTTTAATTTAATTTGAAGAACTTTTTTCGGACATTTCGACTGTGTGCCAAAGGTAAAGTGTCAAAGACCTAGTACTTAAATCAAAACTAATAATTAACCGCACTTTAAAAAAAAAATAAAAATACTAATTGCATAGTAATGAATTGAAACTAATCACTAACTCACTAATAGCAAATTGAGAGTGCACTTTTTGCTCAATTGATGTGAAATACCAAGTCGAGATGTCCTTTGGAAGGACCTGGGCCCTATATCGCAATATTAATTTGAAATTCATAGATATCATCACACATCATCATTTCATTCATTGCTCATTATCATCGAGAAAAGGAAAATAAAAACATTAGGAAAATTGAATATAATATATATCAAAACCTATTCTAATATGAAATATTCTAATAACAAGTTGCTATTGTTGTGTAATTTAAAATAACAAAAAAGAAAACCATGTTTATTAATTGGGGGGAATAAATTGATGAATATTAAACAAGGATAAATTATTTGAATGTTATGGAATTTATTAATTAGTTAACTTATTTATTTGCCGTATGAAAAAGTGAATTATTATAAGCTCATAGGTAACAAGAAATGTATAAATTAAAGTGTTAATGCTAAATGGCTAAAAAATATATAAATATATATAAAGATAATTTGCATTTACTATATGAAATTTTATCACGCAATTCAAAACTGTTTTTCTATTCTCTATATAAACTTAAATGGGAATAATGTTGTTTTGCCAAGTTTTTTTGTACAAACTGAAGAAATTGTCAAGTTTTAATGTTGGTCTGATGTAACTAGCATAGAAATGAAAATTGATTTAATGGCTGTGCAAATTTTTTCCCTTTTTTCCAAAAAAATTGGGTTAAATGAGGCATTTTATCCAACCGGAGTGAAATGTGAACTCATCAGGATCAAAAGGGCCATTAAATTGGGCCTAAAATAAAATGAAGAAATTTTATTCAATGAAATTTCAGTTTCCTATCAAAGGTAAAAGTCTAATTTTACCAATTTGATTTGATTTATTTAATTTGTTTTTTAATATTTAATATTTGTATATGTTTTTGTTTTGATTGTAACTTTATATTTAATTTATTTTATTTTATTTTGAATTGGATACGATATGATTTTTGTGTTTTTCTACTAAGATTTGAATTTGATATTAATTTTTAATAATTTTCTCATATTCTTTCCTGTAGGATTCCCCAGTCTTCACTCCACCCCTGAATAAGGAATCGACAAAACCCTACAGTAAATGACCCTCGAAAGGCCACCAGAGCTTGTGAGTGAGTTGAGTTAGGCTTCCCTCACTCTTTGCTGCATTTCATTTTCTCTCGCACAACTTTCTGTTCAATGTCACCGACTATTTTTTGGTCATTTGGATACGTAACTGCAAGTTTCCTTGACACGTAGGAAATAATTATGGCTCTGTGTGGATTGTGTGTATGTCACGAGGAACCAAGACCCAAAATTAGTGGTCCTTTACATCTCTTATTACAAGTAAGGCAGTTTTTGGCGGGATTTAATTTAGTTTTGAGTTGTAGGAAAATTGAAAATACATTTCACAAATGTAAGAAAATGTTTGAAAATTATTTTATTCCTTTATTTTATTTTAATTTTATAATAAAGGATTAAAATTTACAGTTATTTTTTGAGAGAAAAACCTGTTTTTTGTTATTTTTTAAGTATTTTAATAAGTAGGAATTATTTGGGAAAATTGTTTTTTTTTTATTTATTCATTATTTGTTGAGATCATCTACAAAAACAGAAATTGTTTTGGCCTAGATCCAAAAATGAAATTGTAAGTTGATAAATTTGATTTCTACCTGCATAGGACTTACCTAAGCAAGGTCAGCGGGGACCCACATAAGAATGAGGAAGGTACCTGTTGATAAATTAGCAAAAAAAATAGCCTCCTTCGAGGACTAAAAGAAGAAAGGTTAAAACTGAAAGGATTTAATCATTTATTTATATTTATTTATTAAGAAATCTCTGCTGACGCCATTTTGAATAATGATGCACGTTTATTGATGACGAGTTAATTGTTAATTTTCTTAAACTTATCAATTTGTGAATTTTTACACCGTTGAAATTTCATTCTACTCTCTGATAATACTTCAACTTCTTCCAACACACCTGCAAGGTGTGAATCATGACTGATTTATAGCATTTTTTTATTTTTATACAGGCTACATTATACTCCAGGGGTTAAAAAAGCCATATTTCAACAACTTTCTATTTTTTTTCTCTTTTATTTATCTCCGCATCTAAGTCGATGAAGAATTTAATTACATTTTTAAGTACTAAACTGAGTACATTACTTAATTTGATATATGAAATTAATGGAGAAATGAGATTCAAAGAATTAAACTTTTTTCCTTTTATAAAAAAAAAATAAAAGAGAAAGAAAATCTTGATTCATAGGAATTACCAATGAGTAGAACGAACTGACAAACATATGGATGCATTATTTTAACAACATATAAACTCTGTAAATCACAGTTATAAAATTTAAATTGTCTATTAAATGAAGTAACTAATCCATAAAAAAAATAAAATTGAAATGAAGCCAAATTGGCTTCGACATGAAAAAAAAAACATATAATTTAAAGTATTTCACAGCCACATGAACATATGATGGATATAATGCACCAAACATGTAATCAAGGCGTCACCAACAATGTTGTTGAAATTGGTTGAATATTTTAACACTAAAAATATTACTCAATCCAATTAAAACGAAACTACGGCACAGTATTTATTTTAATAGGATTAATAAACATAAATACAAATTATAATAATCGATTTTGACACTTGTAGAAAAGTATCACAATTATTTGGATTTGTAGCGTGAGATAAGTGTGACAAGTGATTCCATAAGACCACCCCTATTTCAAAGGAACTCGAACAGAAAAACCCTGAGGAAGTTGTTGGGGTTGGGGTAATTTTTTTTTGTTGATGGGTGTAGGCAGGACGAGAGAATAAAAGCAACACGTGTGTGAGTTGTTTGGTTGGCCGCTCCTTCTTAATCATTTCTTATGTTAAATGCATTATACGGTTGAAAGAGTTGGCAATTATATTTCTTTTTAAAGGTTGTAATCGGAAATTAGTTTATATCTGATAAAGACATGGTGTCAGGAAACTTTTCCCGTCTTTTATAATTATCTTTTCATTTGGCTATAAAGACCTTGGATTCACTCGATGAAACTTTTCACTTAAAATAATTGATTGTATGAATGGGTTTAATAGGAAAATGAGTTGAGGAAATTTATAAAATTGACAGCAGTGTCATTAGATAAAGAAAGGAAAGGGTTTTGAAAAATAATGACATGAGTAATAAGTGCTATTGAAAGGTAAATAATGGTTTTTACGAACGATTAATGAAGACATTTTTTATTTTGGAAATGAAAACATTTTTTATTTTGGAAATGAAAACATTTTTTAGGATATGAAAAGTTACAATTTATTTTTTCTTTTAATTTATGTGATGGAATTTGGCGAGTTCTGTTGTTGCATCTGTAGAGGTTC
>JAQFZN010001642.1:0-14668 GCA_034687075.1 Geophilus carpophagus
GAAACTACTGTTACTTCGTGATTTCTTTTAGCTAATTCGGTTATTAATGGATCGAAGACATTTCTATGACTTCGTGTTGCTAATGGTAGCAAATACAGGATTTTATACGTTTGAGAAACTTGAGCCAAAAGTGTGACCATTAGACACAAGCCTAGAGTTGAGCTTGATATCTTCATTTTAAATGCTCTAAACTAAATTAATTGTATTAAAGTACTTTAAATGTATTTAAATAAATTGTTTCTTACATTTTAAACTGCTAACTACCAATATATTTCATATGTGAACTGCACTCCCGTTCAGTTTGTGCTGAAATGAGGCAAAACTGATGTGGTTGATTGATTCAAGCTCCTTTGACCAGTTTTATCAAGTTTCGATTAAAAGTTATCAGTAAACAAAGTTCAAAGTAATATTCCATTATAAACTGAATGATTTTACAGTTTTATTATATCTTTTTAGATAAATCATACTGGAAAAAACTTATTTACAATTAATTTTGATATAGCATATGAAAAACAAATTGTTATCATGATCAAAAAGGTAATTACAACGATTACATCAATAGAATAAAATTGAAAAATATTAAATCGATTATTTGTTATGAATAATAATTTCTCATCAACATGTTTAATGGCATATTCTATCCAAAAAATTGCACTTTCAGTGGGTTTTTCCGGTTGATTTCGAAGTATTAATGAATATTTCTCAACATTTGTTGCATAACTAAAGAAAACATTATGATTAATAATTTAAATAGTGTGTAAATTGAAATAAATACACCTTTTATCATTTAATATTGCTGTTATTGCTTCAAACACGTTCTCTTCTGTGATGTTATCAAAGTGCAATAAAACGCCTATGTGTAAATCAACAACCCTTGCAACATTTCCTGGTTGATCAGTGAAAATTGGAATTCCAACAACAGGAACACTATGATAAACAGCTTCTTGTAAACTCAGTAATCCACCATGAGTTATAAAAAGACGAATTCGATTATCTCCTAAAAGATCTTGTTGTGGTAGCCATTTTTTAACAAGTACATTGTTTGGAATATCTTCCAATTCATCTTCATATTTCCAAATAACATTAAGTTTCAGTCGTGCAAAAGCATTCAAGAAACTTCTTCTTTTCTCATGTGGTAAGTATTTCGATTGCACATTTGAACCAAGACTGAATAATATAAATCCATTGTCACCTGATGTTTTGACAAATTCATCCAAATCCTTTAAAAAAAAATAAAAATAAAGTAAATCACAAAATAAAACATAAATATTTTAAAAAAATAATATATTTTGCTTACTTTTGGTATTGGTTTTGATTCTTTACAATGTATTCCACCAATATTTATAAAATTAGGCAAAGATGGACGTGGGCTTACTAAAACAGGATCAGTATTCAAAAGAATAAATGAAACTTGTTTTTCTGCTTCAGCAATTGATAAAGCATTTGGATAATGTTTCCAGACAATAGTTTCAATATCTTTTATATTGTAATTATTATACATTAATCTCGATATAATTGTGTTAAAAGTATTGCCTAATCGTTCTAAAAAGGTCATTCTATCTACATAAGGCCATAAAGAACTTGGTACAAATGAAGGTGGTTGAGTTACAGGAGGATACATCCAGGGAAATAAAGGAGCAGCTACAACTTGAATAATTGCTTTGCTTATTAAAGAGGAAACCATTAAACTGCATTCGTTTGTGAAATATGTGATAACAACAGCATCAAAATGTTGTTTCTTATCTATTATTGCTTTGAATTCAGGATGTTCAAGTAGTGTTGTACATCCACTTACAATTGAAGGTGTAAAACCCATGAAGAATAAACCAGGGTTTGTATTAATATGATCAAATGCAAATTTAAGAGCTTCTTCGTTTCTTGTATTATGCATAATTATATCTTTTAGATTCGGAGATTGAACTGGTGTTTTATGCTGAGAAAATACAGTGATATGGTGTCCTTTGTTGAGCATTGCTGTTATGATTTCATTGAAGATAATTTTGTGACTTTTTCCTGCCACTGGTATTAGAAAAAGAATGTTGTAGGCTTCGGAAAAAGATGAAAAAAATGTAGAAAATAATAGTAGATGTGATAACAACATTGCAAATATATATCTGTAAAAATTAAGCTGTGATTGATTATCAAAAACATTATGAGTGAAAGTAAAGTAAACTCACTTGACAACTGGTTAGAACTAGGGCGGTATCTGATCCCCTTCGAACCTCTAACTTTCGTTCTTGATTAATGAAAACATTCTTGGCAAATGCTAGGAATAATAGTTAAATAATACTTTACTGTTTTTGTACAGAAATTTCAGTGAATTTATCTCAATTTATCTATCAAATGATAGGTTTATCATTTTTTTTGTTTTTTTGTTATTATTATTATCATATAAAGTTACAAAGTTTTAAACGGTATATAAACCAGTGCCCAATTAAGATCCTTTGGGGCCCCTATGCACATTGGAGTCTGGGGGCCCCTTTTCAACTTATTTCTTTTTTTTCAGTTTTAAAAATTTTATGTGATAGTGAAAGAGTGAGGACCGCCTGAGCTCGAGGGCCCTGAAGCTCGGGGGCCCCTAAGCACGTGCCTACTGTGCCTAGCAGATAATCCGGCTCTAATATAAACATAAAATGCCAGTCATATTTTATTAAAGTATTATTAAAGTTTTATTAAAGACATACTGCTTACTTAGCGCGGCCCTGGGTGTATTGCGTTGAGTCAATAATTTTTGATTAACAATAATAGGGATTAATTTTGTAATACATTCTCTTCTACCTGATATACAATCAAACCAAATATATTATGGTATAATCATAAAGTTCTTTATTGTAAGTCATGTTTACATATAATTATTGGCATTATTAAACCTATATAATCTCTTAAATAAATTAATAAATCTTACCAGTTATTCGTAGTTTTTATACTTTTCGTACAAATAACCGAAAATAAAAATTTTTAAATGTTCTGTGTCCACCAGGCTTCCTTACATTTTACCATTTCCGGTACAAACTTAAAAGGATGCTGGGAAACGGATTAAGGTTGACGGTCTGCTTTTAAATGGCTTTCACTTCTTTTCAGACTAAATTAATGAATCTAGAAGCACGATTAAAAGCTGAAAATGAAGCTAAGAACAAGGATAAACTGCCACGTGATTTAAGTGTTGACTCTAAACACGATCATCCTCTTGGAAGGCCAAAATTATGTATGCAAAATTACAATTTCTCTACTCCTATT
This sequence comes from Geophilus carpophagus, assembly GCA_034687075.1. Classification (NCBI taxonomy): domain Eukaryota; kingdom Metazoa; phylum Arthropoda; class Chilopoda; order Geophilomorpha; family Geophilidae; genus Geophilus; species Geophilus carpophagus. The sequence continues at coordinate 3,238 of JAQFZN010001642.1, forward strand.
CACATTGGCTTTGTTATTGTTAAAATTCACACATACAATTAAAAGAAAAAATTGCAGTTATTTACACAGTATGTTACAGTTACAGGTTCATTTGCAAATACTCCACCTAGACAACGTCGAGATTTTCGTCTGCCAACTTCATCTCCCATTCATAGATCGTCCGACCAGTTGAGTTATGAAAATCCATAAATAATTTAATATTTAATGCATTATATTTGTTATTTAGTGCTGAGATTGATGGAAAATTACAAGAGATTGTAAAACTCACGGGAATATTAACGATATGTGGACAAGTAAAACTCATTTTGGTTTTTTTTTATTATTTTTGGATTATTTATTTTATTTTATTTTCTCAAAGAAATTTCAAACGGATATTCGTGATCTAGACCAGCTAGGCGAATTAGGAAATGGAACTTGTGGCCATGTGGTTAAGATGTTACATAAACCTAGTAACGTTGTAATAGCAGTTAAAGTGAGTTATTAATAAAAAAAAGATTAAAGACTTTATTAATTTTTTTTTAATTGTTATTATTTGAATAGCAAATGAGGAGGTCTGGCAATAAAGATGAAAACAAACGTATTATTATGGATTTAGATGTGGTATTAAAAAGTCACGATTGTCCTTACATTGTAAGGTGTTTAGGATGTTTTATAACTGATGTAAGAATTTTGTAAATTAAGATTTGGGTATTTTAATGTACTAAAAATGAGAAATTATTTATGTCTGTGTAGAGTGATGTTTGGATCTGTATGGAATTAATGGCAACTTGTTTAGACAAGCTTCTTAAAAGGTACAAAGCTCCTATACCTGAAAAAATATTAGGAAAAATGGCAGTAGCTGTAAGTTTTTTTATTAAATTATCTTACGATTATGTTTAATTATTTTTAAAATAAAATTATCAGATTGTAAAGGCATTAAATTATTTAAAAGAAAAACATGGTGTCATACATAGAGGTATAATTATTTTATTTTTAATAACATTTCGATTTGAAAAATATATTATAAATTATTAAATTTATATTTTACAGATGTAAAGCCTTCAAATATATTATTGGACGAGAAAGGAACGGTCAAATTGTGCGATTTTGGCATTAGTGGAAGACTAGTCGATTCAAAAGCAAAAACTCGAAGTGCTGGTTGTGCGGCTTACATGGCGGTAAATTTATTTTAAAAAATGTTTAAATAATCGTTTTTATATTTTTGTATTTATATCATATTAAATTTAATTAATTTAGCCTGAACGAATTGATCCACCTGATCCGACAAGACCAGACTATGACATCAGGGCTGATGTTTGGAGTTTGGGCATAACCTTAGTAAACAATACATATAATTTAAAAATTAATTTTGGATTTATTCACATGTGTTTACTTCTATTACTTCATTGTTTAAGCCTTTTCTATCTATTCCCTAAGATCATCATAAGAACTTGGAATATTCTGATGATGATCTTAGGGAAAAGATCGAAAAGGCTTAAACAATGAGGTAATAGCTGTAAACACATGTGAATAAAGCCAAAATTAATTTTTTTTAAATAACAAATTAACACATGTATAAGTTTAAATAATATATATAATATTTTAAATACAGTAGAACATCGGTTATGAGAATGTCATTAAGTGAACCACTGATAATTCAAACAATGGTTATCATTTCTGCGTCAAGTACAAATTGGTTTTCTGAATATATTCAACTACCAATAAGTTTTGATAATTGATGTTCAACTGTACGATAAATAATGGCACATTAAAAACATGCCTAACATTTGCCTAATATTTTGATAAAGGTTGAATTAGCAACAGGTCAGTTTCCATATCAGGATTGTAAGACTGATTTTGAAGTATTAACTAAAGTGCTGCAAGATGATCCACCGTTGTTACCTCCTCATCAGGACTTTTCCTTAGATTTCTGCTCATTTGTTAAAGATTGGTATTTATTTTTTTTTAGTGAAATTTATAAAATAATTTTTTACTTATTAATTTGTATTATTATTTTTATTAATTTTATTATTTTAGCCTAACCAAAGACTATAAGAGACGCCCAAAGTATAAAAAATTACTAGAACATAATTTTATTAAGAGGTACGAAGTTGCAAATGTGGATGTTGCTGCTTGGTTTGCAAACGTCATGATGCAAACGGAAAAATCGTCTTTTAGAAACACAAAATGAAGTCTCTATCATAAAAAAGAAAACTTAAAAACAAAAAAGACTTAAAAACCATACTCGTTTTGCTGAACGTGTTTTGTATGTGGAATGAAATTGTTCCTAAGCACGCAGCATTTTGCTCATGTGGCAATGCTGAAATATTCTGCGTAATATTTTTTTAAACGCTGCAGAGAGCATCATGTGATCATCATTTTACTTTGTGCTCCAAAAATTTTAAGCCAAAGAATGAACGAATGAATGAAAAATGGAATTCATCGTCCTGTTTACTTTAATAAATGGAAAACGTGGCTTTGACAAAGTTTTAAAAAAATAATAAAATTTAAAAAAAAATAATTTTAAATAATTTTGTGAATAGTTATGAAAGACGTACTTATTTTTAAAGGACAATATTACAATTTGCTGAGGTTTATTTTTTATTTCTTAATCTCAAGCTTTTATTTTAACATTTTATGATTTATTTTTATTTTTTTCTTTTTTCATTTTTTGTTTTTAAATTTAAATTGAATTTTGTAATGATTTTTTTTAATGGAAATTGATCTGATATATATATACTGACAGGAAATTATACCATATAAAAATCAAAAAATAAATATAAAATTATAAAATTTAGTAAAAATTTAGACTTTAGATATAATAAAATTTAATCTAATTAGATAATATTTTATGTATATATTAACATTTTTTTAAAAATACGAAAATTTTAATTAACCTGTCGATTTTAAGATCAGATTAGTACAGATCAGATATGTACAGAGAAAAAGTGTTTATTTTAGGAATGAAATATTGTTTTTGAGCTCACAAAATAAATATAATTTCCAGTGTCAAATTTCGTTGTCCAATTCTTCCCTTTACATTGTTTTGAAAGAGATTGATTTAGGTTATGTACTATTGTTTTAAAAGGTGATATTTTTGTTGTTGTTTACTTTTTTAGATTTGATTTTGTTTTGTTATGATTGTGTGTTTTGAGTTTTTATATTATTATCATTACTAAAGCTGTACAATCACTTAAAGATCTGCGATCATTGAGAATTTTGAATTTTCTCAATTTGAAATTTTCATTTATTAATTTTTTCAATTTCAATTTACCGTAAAAAAACTTAATTTTTTTAATTTTCTTTATTTAATTATTCCCTTCGCTCATCCAGTGGTTGAAATGTCTAGTCAAGATTACGTCCTTTTTTCCAATATTGAATTAATCATGTAAAAGCACTTTTAATTTTTATTTTTAATTTGTAAATTTTTGGTAGATGTCATTTAAATAAATAATTTTTAAATGAAATGAAATTTATTTCTTTTTATTACGGCTAAAAATTGGATCAAAATCACACAATTGATTAATATTTGCAATTTATCATATCTTATCATTTTTACAGTAATCACATGTAATAATTACCCCAAAAAGTTATGTTGAACACAATAAAAATAAGAGGAAATGCATATTTGCTTGCATCATCAATCATTTTGGGAGCGTATCGTAAGTGCTTTCTAGAATTTTTTGTCTTCATGTTGATAACCTACAAAAATTGAATCAAAACAAATTGAAACTTTTAAAACTCTTTATTACTTACCGACATCATGTTTAGTCGTGCATTTTTTCGCTGAATTTTGCATATTCTGTAGCTTACATATGCAAATTCGCATAATGATGCACATACAAAAGCAATGCAGCTAAAGATCCAAATATCTAATGCCATAACAGTGGATGTCGATGAAAGATTGTATTGAAAACAAGCAAATTGTGTAGATAAAATGAGTAATGAAATAAAGCCAACGAATACACGAGGACCGGCAATTACTGGATCCAACCAAAATGAAACCCATGAAATTATTACAATAAATGCACTCGGAATAAAAACTAACATAATTGAGCGAAAGCGATTTCTTTGTAATTTGAAATTGTATGTCTTACAACTGCTGAATAATTCTATAAAACAAATCACAATTAGAATATTTAATGTGTTGAGACATTTAAATTTATATTACTTTTATCATACGAGCAACTTGCTAATGTAAACGAAAAAACTTTATATTTTGGTGGTGTATTAAGCGAAGTTACATTAATTTCTGAAATTCCATAGGACATAGAAAGTGGCTGATTACTTGCTGTAAATAAACAAAGAAATTTATTTTAATTATTACTCCATTAAAAACTGATGCTTTAATATTTTAAGCTTACACGACAAGAAGACAATACTGCAAAGTTGATTATCAAATGGGTATTTACTCATATCAAATTGACAAACATATGTAATAGTACGTCTGTAATAAATTTTTTAAATACAGTTAACAGTTAACTTATTTTAAATATATTTTTTTTTTACCGTAGTAAAGCATTAATAGTTTTTTCTTCATGGTTATAATGCAAAATTGCAGTTTCAGGCAAATACATCACAGTATCGCATCCTTTACAGTTTCCAAATTGTAATTGTGGATGCCATAATTGTTTAGATAAATATTTAGGAAATTGTGTTATTGGTGACGTTGTACCAATTTTTTCAAATACTTCTTTGCTTAGTCTATTATCTTTCCAAGTAATGAGAAATTCTGATTCTACTGTCATTTCCTGCAAAATTATTGTGCTCTTAGAATTTTGAAATAAAAATAAAAATTAATTTAACAAACAAACCAACCATTCTCTTTGGAGATAATTCGGTAATGGTTATTGGATTCATAATAAATAAAACATTGGTTTTTGCTTAAAATAAAATTAATGTATTTGTGCTTAAATGCATAACACTTTTTTTATCTTTTATTTTAAGTTTAAAAATAATTCTTACTTTGACCAGCATATGGTGCTTGATATTTATTGTAGTCACCAGGAAGTAAATTTTGTAACCAAGCATCATTTGATAAAGTTTTGCTGCGAGTATTAAGTTCCTGTGAACTAATAATCAAATAAAACAACAATTTATCACCGGAAAATACAAAATGATAATTTGTTCTTACTTGGATTCGGTACCTATTAAACTGATTGCAATTAACGATAAACGGAACACTATATCCATTTATTTTTCTTTTCTGCTATCCTGAAAATATATTCAATTTGCAGTCTAATTTTTTCTTTCGAAAAATAATTATTGGTTTGATTTTCTATAGCAACAACTCAATTAAGAAATAAAAACACGGAAATGAAAATAAAAATATAAACAGGATCAATATGTACAAAATATTTTATTGTAACCTCAATTTCATTTAGTCTATAAAATTTATTTATCAAAAAAAACACGAGAAAGATGTTTTTAAAACGACACGAAAATCGTATTAAAATATCTTTTACATTTAAAATTCCCGCTGTTTATTTCCTAAAATCCCTCATGGCGGCGCTGAGTTTCTGTTTCTTCCTAATGAGTATTGATCACAATAAAAATAAAAGGAAATGCATATTTTCTTACATTATTAATGGGAGAATGTAATGTGCTTTCTTGAAAAAAAATTTAAAGAATCCATCATTTTTGAAATTATTTTGCTTTTGTAATAATAATTTATTTTAAATATTCTTTTACATTTAAAATTTCCGCTATTTATTTTCTAAAATATCTCATGGCGGCGCTACGCTCATTTTTCCTTATGTTTTCGTCTTTTGACCATCGAAGGGCAGTGAAAGTACCATAATTTTAATTTTGATACAAGTTTTACTATTTATAGCTGAATCATGTGGAAATCAATGCCCCTTTTTAGTAACCAACTGAATTTAGAAATCACTCTTTCTTGTGGACAATCATTTCGGTATTTAAAATCATAATCCTATAATAAAGTTATAAAATAAATTAGTATCTAAATTTCTCATTTAGATGGAAAAAATTGAAAAACAATCATTGGATTGGAGTGCTCGGAAACTGCATATGGACTTTAAAGCAATCAGAAGACGAATTAATGTATACAATTCAATATCCAGACGACACAACAACAACAATCGTAGATGAAAATCAATGTAAAGAGCAATTAAGTAGCTATTTTCAGCTGGATATTGATCTGAAAGAAAAATACAAAGAATGGTGTGCAGCTGATAAACATTTTAAAAAAATTGCATCTACATTTCATGGAATAAGAATGCTAAGACAAGATCCAGTAGAAACACTTTTTTGTTTCATTTGTTCATCTAATAACAATATTCCAAGGTTTGAGTGATAATAGCATTTTAATTTTATCTCTTTCCTTTTATTTACATTATATATTGATTTTCAGAATAACAAGTATGGTAGAAAAACTTTGTACAAATTATGGAATTTACATAGGAGAAGTTGAAGGCGAAAAATATTACACCTTTCCAACAGTTGCATCATTAGCAGAACCTGGTGTTGAAGAAACATTAAGAAAATTAAGCTTTGGTTATAGAGCTAAATACATTGCCCAAACAGCTAAATTTATTGAAAGTCAATCAGACAAAGATCAATGGTTGTACAAATTAAAATGGGTCAGTTATGAAACAGCTTTTAAAGAACTACAGAAATTACCAGGAGTTGGTGCAAAGGTATTTACAAGATAATTAAATGTTAAACGCTCGAATTTATTTGTTTATTATTATATAGGTAGCTGATTGTATTTGTTTAATGTCGCTCGACAAACCTGAAGCAATTCCAGTTGATACGCATGTGTATCAGATAGCTAAACAAAACTACTTACCCCATTTAAAACCTAAAAAATCATTAACTGCATTAATGTACAAAGAAGTTGGCGATTGTTTTAGAAATATATTTGGTTCTTATGCTGGTTGGGCTCATTCTGTAAGTAATTTTTAATTTCTTTTTATTTACTTTCATACAATAATAAACTCTTTATCTTTTAACAGGTTTTATTTTCCTCAGACTTAAAGAAATTTACAAACCTACATAACACTAGTTCCTGTGCATCAAAAAATATAAATTCTTAATGAATTCGATTATCACAAAATAAAACATCAATTTTTTTCACTTAAAAAAATTGTATAAAAAACTTTTTTATACTCGCACACAAAAGAAATAAAATACATCAATGGCTGATCGTATAGCACTTTTTAGAACTAGTTTGAATTCAAAATAAATATAAACAACATAAAAAAGAAACAAACTTATCTCAGCTGTTCACGTTTAATACTTTCAACAAGTTTTTTATAATTCTCAAAATGAGATAAAGATCGGCAGTGCTTCTTTGCACGGTTTCCATCTTCATAGTATTTCTTGCAAACTTTACAGTATAAACCTGGCAATGTAACGAGCAACCATGTTCCAACTTCAACCTCACTGTTATATTCAAGCTGTGATTGTGAAGAATCGAACACATCAGATTCTTCCTGTAATAAAATTTCATAAAACATTTATAGTAAATTAAATCAATAAAAATTCTTACAGCAATGGCAGCATCAACGATATCTTTTGATTCAGTATCAGCTGGTTTATCATCAGGTAACTGCGTATCAGTACTCATAGCTGATTCTGAAGACGCCTGTGATGTGGAAGAAATGGGTTCAGGTCCGGGCAATAACTTTGTGTCTAGATTCGCTTGGAATAGCATTTTCAACCGATTCTGAAATTAAAAAATAAAATTTAATTATAACTACACTGAAATACTACACATATGTATTTCAAAATAATTAAGTAATATAAAAGTTAATACTTGTTTATGCTTGTCTGTTGCACAATGTTCAACATATCGTTTTGGAGAACGTAAAATTTGGCAACAAGCTTGGCAAAATGGTTTACTACCAATTTTTTGTTTCTGAAAAAGATTAAATAAAAAAATTAATACCAACAACGAATTTACATTATTAAGTTAATACCTTATGTTCCAATGTTTTTCTGTGATCCATAAAAGAACCGGATACACGTTTATTACATATTTTACAAAACTTCAATTTTGCCGATGTTGTTTCATCACTAAAAAATATAAAGTAATAATAGATTTTTTTGTCTTTTAATAATCACCGAAAAACCACACTTTTCATTTGAATCCATAGGATCTAAATCCTCTTCATTATTTCCCAGCCTTGACACCAACTTATCTGTCTTCTCCTCTTTCAGTGCTTCGACTACTTCTAACTTAGAAAAATGGGCTTCACTTTCATTATGTAATTCCAAATCCTATATTAAAAAAGAAATTTTTTTTTTAATTTTTAAAAGTATTAATAATCATCATACTAAAACAAAAATTATTACCTCTTTTGAAGTGCAGCACATGTTACAAACATCACAAAATAAATTCTTTTCATCCTGATAAAACAAAATTACAAATTATTTATCTTTCAATAAAAAAAATTAAATCAATTATTTCTACCATTAAATAAATTAAATAATTACCTTTGGAAGTACAACAGTCTTTGCAACTCTACTTCCAACTTGTGAAAACGTTATTTGAATATTATTTTTAAAAAAATACTTCTTTTTAACACCAATTTTAGCGTAATTGTAATGACTTGATTCGTCAAGTTCTTCAACAACATCATTACAATCAACAGTATCGCCCTCATTTTCAACATCAACAAACGGCTCTCCTGGTGTTATTTCTCCATTCATTTCTTCATCAATTACTTCTTGGTTCTTACTATTCATCTCATTGCCAATTATCTGTCGATTATCATCATCGATTTCATTAAAAGCCTCAACTTCTTTAGCACCACTTTGGTTTTCATTACATTCCGTTTCTTGTTTATTTATTCCAAAATTTTCGTTACTCATTTCTCTGAAACTGATTCCTTTGTTGGCATAATCCATTTTTATATTCGTATCTCTACTGTTGCTGTCAGATCCTCTACTACTCATTCCTCTGTGAATGTCATCTCTATTTGTATTCCATTCCTTATTAATGTTTTCCATCTCACAATTCCACCCTCTGTTATTTTTATCTGGTGTTCTATTCAAACCTTCTCGATCCATTTCGTTGTTAAACACGGTTGCATTATCCATTTGACCGTTAGTTACATTTAAAACACCACTGTTTATATTATTGAAAGCTTCATTTATTGTTTCAGCAGACGTTTGATAAACAGTTTCATTCACTATTTCATTTCCATTTTCTTTCTTAATTCTTAATTCCATTTTCTCTGACATTTTCATTTTTTTATGATTTTGCCTCCATTTTTTTCGTCCGCCATCTTGCCTCTAGATTTAAAAAAAATAGATAATTAATTACGTTAAAGAAACCTAAATAAAAATAAATGTATATTTACATCAAATCTGCCTCTTGAATTAAATCTATGATGATTGAAATGACTTCTCTGGGGTCTAATATTTTGTTCACGATGATGCTGATTCGAAAAATCATGCATTTGATCGTCGTTATGCGAAGAATGAAACTCATGTTGCGGATTTGAATCAAAATGTGTCATTTCAGGAAAATATCCTTGATGTTGAAAATGGTTATTCATCGGTCTTATATTATTCATCATTGATAAATGTGGTGCGGGTATTCCAGGTATTCCAAAGTTATTACTATTATTACCTATAACATTAGGCATATTGGCCATTGGTGGTCGGTTTAGCCATGGATTTACAATGGTTTGTTGTTGCCCATTAAAACGTGTAAATAAATTAACATGAGGATTCATTACCTAAAACAATAATTAAAAAATGGTTTTTACAATTCATTTATGTATTGTTCTAAATGTGTTCCAAATATTTTGTATTGCTTTTTTTCAATCTTAATCTATTAAAAAGGCAAATATTTACGTCTTGCAAATATTAGATAATTCAATGACTTCATATTAGAAAAAAATATAATAATTGCTTCAGTTCCGTGTCAGCTTAATACTGTCAATATTCACGATAGTTATAAAACGGAATGCCTAGCGGCCTTCTAGACATGAGGCGGATATACATATTCTAGAAAGAGACTTGAACCTTCTTTATTTAAACAATTTTTTTTCTGTGTTTTTTAAAGGGATAAGTTTTTAATCTCGAATCAGTTTTGCCATCCTGTGGTCAGTCATTCCTGAATGAATGAGATACACATGATTTAATTTTCAGGTGGCAATAAAATTGAACTTTGCTCTGTATCATAATTGGTCGAATCAAAATGACGTATGGTATTGCTCTAAATGTAGAGGGCGAAATATCCAAGGTTGAACGGCTTGGAAATATCCCGAAAGAGCCGAAAATTCTAAACTCATAATTTCGAGAGCGGCAATTAGACAAATGTTTTAATTATGTAATATTTAAATTTCACGGTCTTTATTTTCATTTATAATTTATTTTAAAAAATATATTTACATACCCTAAAAATATTTATAGAAATTTTTTCTTCTTCTAATAGTTGAAAATCTGGCTAATAACTCGTTAGTGCTGTACAAATAAGCTCCGTTAAATGTTCATTTGTTAGCAGGAAACAGTGCTTTGATTTAATAAATTTTATTGTTGAATATAGATTTATAGCAGTATCTTATACTAAATATCAAAATCAATTTACATGCTGCATTCTTAATTTTTTGACCTTGGCTTGAGCAGCATTGAAGACATAGGAGAGTGGCAGTTTAGCAAATATGCTTACATAAATTAAATAATGTAAATCAAAAAATTATATTTTAATTAAGAACTAAAGAATAACTCAATAATTGAAACACAATTATGAGAATGTTTTTTATATTTCTAAACGATTCTGATACATTAAATACAATGTAATGTAAAAACGATTAACAAATTTATAACTTCAGCTTTATTATTTCGGTATCTAATATACCCATTAATGTAAAGCTGTTAAGAAACAGTAATTGAATCAATCTAATAAAAATTAAATAAAAATTGAATGTAATGCCATTAATACAATGCAAAATAGAAATGTAAAACGAAAATTATTATTCGTCGACTTCTTCTTTCAGTTCCACAGTCTGTAAAACTTTACATTTTTCGAAATGAACTAAACTACGACAATGATTAGAAGCACGTTGAACACTATTGAAATATTTTTTGCAAACTTTGCAAAAATATCCCGTAAATTGTACCATGAAATTTCTTCCATATATTTGATCAGGATTCCAATTGTTATAATTCTTAGATTTAATTGTGGAATCCATGTTATCAACTTCAAAAATATCGTCATCCTATAATAAAGAAAAAAATATATTTAAAATTAATTAAACCTTAACAATATTGCAATATAAATCATAATAAATCGCACACCCCCTAACTAGCAGTGTTATTTAAACTTACAATTGTCACGTCGCAAATGGCATTTGATTCCATGTTTATGTTATCATCAGTTTCAACAACTTGTTCGATTTCAGTTTTATTATTCATCAAATTTTCTTTTTGTGGAGATTTCGCTTCAGTTTTCTCAATGGCATTCACTTCGGTTTTC
>JAQFZN010001643.1:0-14664 GCA_034687075.1 Geophilus carpophagus
CTACACCTCCTCCAAATATTCAATATATAAGGAAAGAGAATCTAACGTTAAGTGAGTAAAATCAAACTATCTTTTAATGAAATTTAATTGTTAATTAATGAAAACTTTTATAGCGGAATGCATTGGTGAAGGAGAATTTGGATCTGTAATCAAAGGAATTTGGGTTGATCAAAATGGACGACAAGTATGTTTTATATTTTATTAATTTCTAAAAATATTTATTTCTATTTATTTATTTGTTTTCTTTTGTTTTGGTAAACAGCTTGAAGTAGCAGTTAAAAGTCTAAGAAATGAGCATGTACAAGTAGCAAGAGATAATTTCTTACGTGAAGCAAGTGTCATGATAGATCTAAATCATTCATGCATTGTCAGATTAATCGGTCTATGTCTTGGCCCTCCATTAATAATGGTTCAAGAGCTTGTTCAATTGGGTTCATTATTGGACTGTCTTCTTGACTGTCCTGACAGCATTGATATTTCTCACTTCCAATTGTGGGCTTCCCAAATTGCTTGCGGAATGATGTATTTAGAACAAAAGCGGTTTGTTCATCGTGATTTAGCCGCAAGAAATATATTATTATCTTCTATGGAACAAGTAATAATAATTATAAAAACATTTATTTAATTTTTTGAAATTTATTTAAATATATTTTATAGGCAAAAATAACGGATTTTGGTTTGTCTCGAGCTCTAGGAGCTGGGCACGAATATTACCGTGCATCACATGGTGGTAGATGGCCAGTTAAATGGTAAAAAAATTATCAATAAGAGAAAAATATCAAGTTTAATCACAATTAATGTTTTAGGTATGCACCAGAATCTATAAATTATGGGACATTTTCCCATGCAAGTGATGTTTGGAGTTACGGAATTACTTTATGGGAGATGTATACTTATGGAAAGACACCTTACGGAGAAATGACAGGCGTACAAGTTATCGAGTTTTTAGAAGATGGTCAACGACTTGATAAACCAGATCGATGTCCTGAAAATGTCTTCCAAATAATTTCTCAATGTTGGGCCTATTCACCTGAGTCTCGGCCAACTTTCAAACAGCTCAACGTTATTTTTATGGATAATGGACCGGGACCAGAAGTAGAGTATTGCATTTCAAAAAGCACTATAGTTTAATTATTAGATTTATTAATTATTAAGTGAGAAATGATGTAATAGATGGGAGTTCGGTTTCAGTATTTTTTGAGGGTATATATATTGCAATATTGAGTGATTATGTAAGCAGTATTTAAGTGGTTAAGAGTTTTACGTTAAAATGATTGTATATTGGTATTGGTACCACATTTGAAACATGCTAGTCGTTAATAAGTGATGTTTGTGGGATCTGTTGTTTTTAAATTGTTGTTTACATCTATGTTATTAAAGAGTATTTTTATACAAACTATATTTCTTGCCATGTTTATAAAATATTTCTGTTTAATTAAAATAAGGTCATTGGTTTAAGACCAAGTGTTTGTTTATGGAATGTGGAATTCCATCACGTCATAAAAGTTATTTAAAGAACGCTATCCTCATTTTTGCAAATGGCTTCGTCAGCCGCTTTAGATGATTATTTGACATTAAAATCTCTGTGGTGGTACAGACATATTTTAGGTAGAAACTTAAGTTTTTCAAGATATAATCTTGTATTAATCGAGTTACTTCCAATTTGTAGATACAGATGGTACAGGAAATTTAAACAAATATGACTTTGATCGATCAGCTCTTGTAATATGAATTTTTATATTATTTCGAATAAATTTTAAAAAATTTTTAAAATATTATTTTAGAAATATGCTATTTTGTATTGTAAGGGAGATAAAATAAAAGAGTTCTGTGACATGTTTTTGAATGTCTTTCGTCAGCTATGGGACTCGATAAAATCAACCGGAATTCGACCTCAAGTAAATAATTATTTTTTAAACCTACATTTAATTTTCAATATTTTTATTTATATAGATAGATAACATTAACTTCAAAGAATACAGAACATTAGTTGGACAAATATCGCAACAAACGAGAACTTATGATGAGCTGCCTGACTTTTGGAAGAAACTTATCGATATGTTATTTGAATCTTACGATTCAAAAGGTTAATTTAAAATATACATAAATAATCTGTATTTTATTTTTCTGAATGTTTTGTAGGTGATAACGGAATTGATGTTGATGAATATAGACTCTATTTATGTGCTAGGAACATGGATATTAAAAAAGCTACAGATTGCTTTAAATTTATGACCGGCGTAAGATAATAAAGGATGTTTTTTTAACAGAATTAACTGATTCTTGATTCCACAGAATGAAAAAACGAAAATCAAAAAACCAGAATTTCGACAATTAATGTACGATTTCTTGACATCGAGTAATCCTCAAACTAAAGGACGATACATTTGCGGTCCGTTTGATTCAGAAAAAACAACAACGTTACAACAATATTTCTTGATGGCTACAGCTTGACAAGTTATATAACTAGTAGTGGTGTGAGAATAGAAAAATCGAAGTTTGTTCAATAAAAAATTACTGAAACTGCATTTAAGCACTAACAGAGCAATGTTTTATAGAAAAAGATTAAGGCTAGAGTATACAAAATAACGTATTTTTGGTTCAACGTTATGTAATTTTTTGTGATAAATGACTTAGTGTAATTTAGCACATATTCATTCGATTTTACTCAATGAAATAAATTCAAATAATCAATGATTTGGATTGAAGTGATTTCTTCTACAAGTTACAAAAATTAAAAAAAAAACAATTGAGCAAAATTAATAACATTTTCTGATTAATATTCAACAATTCAAATGAAAAAATATTTCCAAGAAGTATAATGTTTCGGATACGATAATCAAAATTATCTGTACATATACATATCAGTCTTTACAGTCCATGTTTTTGTTAACTTCGTCACGACTTTATAAAAACGGTAATTAGCATTCCTACAAAAAAAACATCAAATAATTATTGAATCACACAAACTGAAATATTAGACTTAAACCTAAAATCTTTTTTGACCAACTATAAAACAAAATGCGCAAACCTAAAAAAAATGCTGCAATTAATTTCATATTAATGCTCGGTTGAAAATATGCCCAATGACTGCTGTCACTATCACTTTGATACGGCAGCATAAGAATAACAATGCAAATTGCACCAAGTAATACAATCACCGAGTTTGAAGTTGAAGGCATTGAATCATGAGCTTTATCTAAAATCAAAATAAAAATAAAAATAAAAATAAAAATTAAATCAACAAAAAAATTAAAATAACTAAGCAAACCTTGTCTGGGAGATGCAATGCTGTATTGTTCACCACTACGTAAATGAGATGCTTTGGTAGGTATCAGAGGCTGAAAGTTTTCTTGTTCTGATGTATTCGCACCCCCGCATTCTCGCGGTGTAGTTTTTAATAAAGTGACTGGAATGTCCTTTTTCCCAAGCAATTGTTTCTGACCATGTTCATACATTGATATACGGAAATTATCCGTTATACCGATGGCCGTTTGTGTTATTGCATTGTGACGAATAACTCTAATTTAAAACAATAAATAAGTGATAATATTAAATAAATAATTTTATTATTTATACATACAAATCAATACAACAAAGTGGTCGTATGACACCCTCACTATCTGCCATAACATATTTTTCTGGAGCTGTGCATAAAACTATTTAAAAAAAATAAAAATTTTTATTAGTTAATTAATTAATTAAAAATAAAAAAATTATGATTATTTCAATACCTTTAAATCGCACTCCAAAGTCATATGGGTTGTAAACTGTTAGAACTTGTTTATGCTGACTTTTATCATCAGCATAAAAAGTTAGTGAGTTTGGGAAGACGAATACAGGCAGCATTCGATCTTCCACACTCGGATTTTGGCTGCTGCCGCGATTAAACATGTGCAAATCTAGAAGAAAAAAAACAAACAAAGCAATAAATTACTGTGGTGTAAGTAAAACAACAAGCAATGACATTCTTAAATTTCATCTACATTTTATCTAATCTAAGATATTCTAAGGAATTTCTTATTTATTTATTAATTATTCTTATTAATTAATTTATTTTTGATCAATTGCAGGTCACTTAACCCGAGTTAACTAGTGCACGTTCATATTATACAATCTGATTAAAAGAAATAACGAGTTGTGTTCAATCCTAAAAACAAGACTGCTTACCTAACTTTTTTGATTTTTATCTGATAATCATTGATATACAACTTAATTCAAAGATTTTGTACTGAAGTAATCATTTTCTTGTATGATAGGGTAAATATCACAGCTTTCAGTCGTTTCAACAAAACCAACAGCTGAGCAAAGTTGTTGAAAAATGTGAAAACGGAAAATAAGTTCATGAATGACGTAAATTTTGAAACAAGAAAACCCGGTTGTTATGTTTCGTGTGTCCGAAGGTGGAAAGTCGTTTACCCACTAGTTGTGTGTGAATATCGGTTGTAACAACTTTTATAATATTAATAATACAATGCAAATGATTACTTAATTATGTCGTTGAATAATTTTTCTTCAATAGTCAAACTTAGGTAATAGTAAATAACGAGTTGAATTTTATAAATTTAATGTAATTTTATTATTTGTACAGTCATAAGAAATACCGTGCACTTTTAAAAAAATTCCGACGAAAACGAATACGACAAGAACTAGCTAAGAAAAGAGATGAAAAAGAAATTACAGAAGATGAAGTATCAAATTCAGACCCAGTTATTATTGGACCAGAAAATGAACGATTAAAATGTTTTGTCGATGAAAGCGAAAGGTAAATATTTGAAAAAATAAATTTTGGAGATTATAAAAATTTAAATTGGTATTTACCGAAATTTATGGAATCTGTAGAGAAATTCAACACAATTTATGGTTGGAAAGGGAAAAGAAAGCGGAAGAACAATTTTTGAAGGAAAGAGAAAGAAAAGAAAAAATCAAAAATGAACTAGCACAACAAGAGGTTTTTATTTATATTTATTTAATTGAATTAATTGATTTAATGATAATATTTTTAGAAAAAGATTCGCGAAGAATGGGAAAAACAACAAGAAAAGGAAAAGGAAGAAAAAGAAAAACAAACATCTGAGGAGCAGTCAAAAAAAGAAAGAGAGGTGATTTACGAACTAGAAGGATTTGGAAAAGTTTTAATATATCCATTTACTACGTATCAAAAAAGTTTTAGAATTTTTTAATTTGCTTAATTTTATAAATTTAAATCCATTTGCCCTTAACACATAGCACATTTAGAACATTGCTAGTAGGTTCTCCTGATAGCAGAAATCAACATTTTCTGTATCTTTTAAAATTAACGTTTGCAGACACTATTTCCTAAAGTGTTTCAGATGTATACAATCTATTTGCATCATTTCCTTATTTAGGCAGCTCTTTTGAAAGAGATTTCAACACAACCGGCAAAAGTAAATCAAATATTTATTTTTTTATTTTTTTAAAATTATTTAAAATTATTTTATTTTATTTCATTTACAGCCACCAAGTGATGGACCAACTCGGAACCCAGAGCCACCTGATAATTTTGGAACGGAATTGGATCGAAATAATTGCCCCTTTTTTATTAAAACTGGGGCATGTAGGTTTGGTGACAGGTATCAAAGTTGAATTTAAAAAACAAAAAAGATTTGAATTTAATTTTTGTTTAAATATAAAAATTAGATGTTCTAGAGTTCACAATCGGCCATATAAAAGCAATACAATCCTCATTCCAAATATGTACAGCCATTTCAGTATTGATGAAAGTTATAAAGATGAATATGATACAGATATTGGTCTTGAATATGAAGAATCGGAAACTTATAATCATTTTAGGTTTAAATATGATTTTTTTTTAATATGAAAAAATTTAAATTGATTTATTGATATTTACAGGGAATTTTATGAAGATGTTACTGCAGAATTTAAAAAAATAGGAAGAGTTGTTCAGTTTAAAACTTGTTGCAACCACGAACCACATTTGCGTGGAAATGTTTATGTTCAATATGAATTGTAATAAGTTAAATATTTATTTTGATATCAAACTCAAGATTTACTATTAATTACAGAGAGGATGATGCACAAACAGCTTTTCAAAAATTTAATGGCCGCTGGTACGCAGGAAAGCAACTGTCGTGTGAATTTACAACCATAGCGAAATGGAAAACAGCTATTTGTGGTATAATTGTTTTAATTAATTAATTAATTTAAATGTATAATAATTGAATTATTTTAGGCCTATTTGCAAGCAAACGATGCCCAAAAGGGAGAAGTTGTAATTTTTTGCATGTCTTTAAAAATCCTAGAAATGAATTTCACGCAGCAGATTTTGATCACAAGAGAAAGAACCAAAACTCTAGGTATAGAACTAGATAAATTAATATCGACAAATAAATTAAATCAAAATTTCCTTAGATCAACAAGAAGTAATTCACATTTTTATCAAAATAAATCTTCCCGAAGTTCTAATCCAAGATCAAGAAGCAGATCAAAATCAATAGAAAGATTAAAACATAGACGACATCGATCGAAGAGGTAATAAAAATGTAATTATTACTATTAATTTTTTTAAAATATTTGTTTTATAGATCCAGATCGCGATCTCCTAGTCGGGATAAATACTTACATGATGTTGACATTAAAGCCAAAAGAAAACGATCACATTCAAATAGGTAAAATAAGAAAATAAAATTTAAATTAATAATTTATTGATGATAAATTTTTTTGTGCAATAGTTCATCAAAGAAGAAATCAAAGAAACACAAAAAGAGAAAAAAAAGCCCGTCACCATCATTCAGATATATCAGATTCTTCCAGAGAGGACTGAAATAAAAATCCAAAAAGACCAAATTAATTTTAGTTTAAGCAAAGGGAAAAGACTGCTGTTTTGTTAGTATATTAAAAATCGACACTCCACAAATTAATGTGCTCTCTAAAATAAAACTTCCTCAACTTGAAACAGGAAATACGTTTATTTAATATTGCTGTATTATTACAACGTTGCATTTTATAACAAAATAAACAATTTAATAAGAATCAAGCCATTCGTTTTTCTCTTTAAATTCTTCTCCCTGAAAAATTTAGATGGAATGTACATCAACTAGTTTTAATTAATCAATTAAAATAAAAATTACAACAAAAATCTCGATATTATTAATGTTAAGTACATAAATGGTATTCATTTTAAGGCAGAATGTTAACTAGTTTACTGTCCATTTTATAAGGAACCACAAAGAATTCGATTCTTCACCCGAAAATTGATTAATAAGCCTAAATGATATGAGTATAGCATTAAATTTGATTTTTATACTTTGGCTTATCTAGCATGGACACATCCTCAATTTCATGCGAGATGAGCCAAAATATAAAAATTAAACTAACCAAAGTGCGTGTATAATCTATATATAATAACATTAAATGCATAGCAGCCCAATCACCAAAAAAAAATTAAAATAAGTGCACCACTCACACAAATTTAAGCGACAAACCAACAACACAAAGCTACAAGATTTGTCAAACAAAAGAGAACACATCAATATTATGGAGTGAAAATGGGAAACCCCATGCAAATATAGTAAGAAGTGGCAAACTGTTAGGGTTATTAGTTTTCTAAATTCTTAATCCACAGCAGTATTTTCCTCCGCTTAGCCAAGACCATGATCTTCAAAAAATCCTTGTGGAGTTTCTTCCTAGAAAAAGAAAATATTTTCCATTTCTTTTAGAACTTATATTTTTCATTGTTATGTTAGACATTTATTTCGTGAAATGCAAATACAAAATTTCGTATAAATTGAAATTAATAAAGGGGAGATTTTAATTCTTCAAGAATTTATCAAAACTCTACAGCATTAAAATAAAGCATGCATAGAATAGTTAATTTACTATTAAATATTTTATTTTTAAAGGTAACTAAAAGTCTAAAACGGAAGTTAGTAAAAGCTATAGCTGATTTTTATTTTATTAGACAAAACAGTGGTCATGCGTGGCAAGAAGTTAGATGAGACCATTTTCCCTCAGTGCAGTTTCTAATATTTCATCCTTAAGGAGAAAGGGAGAGATATAGAAAGAAAGAAATTACAATGCAACATTATTATGCATAAAAATATCTAAATTACTTAATTCAATATACAATTTATTTCTATTATTTATAAATTATTTGATACCTTAAATTGAAATTTGCGGAAAATTTACTATTTCTTTATCGTCATGGTTTATTTCGTACTACACACAAAAACGAATAATAAAGTGAAAAAAAAATGAAATAAAGGCCTAAGAGCAATGCGAAATATCAAAAATAAAAACAAACCAAAATTTTTAAAAAGCAAAATAAAATAATAATAAACTCTCAACAAATATTTTGTCGTTAGGTGGACAGCTCACGACACGTAGCTGGATCAAGCTCATGATTCTTAAGCAAAAAAACATAAAAAAATAAACAGATATAACAAAATAATTGATTACATTAAGAATATACAAAAAAATGACAATCGCATCAAATAGAAAGATAATGTTTATGTACAGTATGAAAATACAGTAAACATTACAATAAAGCAGACTGAAAGACGAAAATGCTGTAGAAATGAATATTGCACCAGAGAATAATTGATTATCCATATATTGGTTTTGATATGAGAAAAATTACAGAATGAGGTTATAATTAAATAAAACCCAATTCTTTGAGTGCGCTTTCCATTGCCTCGTCCTTTGGGGAAAAAAGAAAGAAACAAAGGAAAGAAATTTGTAAAGGTTAGGTTATAGAGCCTAAACTATAGGAATAAATGTATGGTACGATATAACAATAAACAAGCTATATTATTATCAAAAATATTTATCAAATCATTAGTTAATAATATTAATTTCTCTTAATTTATATCTCACCTCTTGCAATAAATCTTGTGCTGCAATTGCTTTCAGTACATTCTTTTTGCTCGTTTCTTGGATTTCTCCACCCAAAAGCAGTTCATCTAACATAAAATACGCCTTTTCAAAATTAAATATGATGTCCAACTCGCATACCTGCAATAATAAAAATGTTTTCAAGGAAATATTAGAAAATAAATTGGCTTTTAATTTCCGGTATTATTATTACACTGCCGAAATATTTATCCAATAACTCCACATAACGATGAATTATTTCGAGTGTCAATAATTCGTTGTCCGATTGCTCAATGGCACAGCAAAAATATAAACTGGCGTATCTGTTTAAAAAAAATTATTTGTTTAATTTAATTATATTTAAATATTTAAATATATTTAATAACTACAATAGGTTTTTAAAACAATAGTTATACACACCTTTTATATACTATTTTTAACTCTTTCCATTCAAGAAAACTGCACATTTTCGGTTTTCTTGCCAATATTGTTGTAATTAGTTCACGGGTAATTTTCTTTTTCACTTTATCTGGGTAAGCATCATACCATTTCTGTAATCTTAATTTACCTTGACGACTAAATAGTAGCATAAACTGCATCTAAAATTAATGATTTTAATTTATTAATTGCTATATTATTCAACCTTAACAAAAACCTTATAGTTACCATCTTAAAGTGTTGTTAATAAGATTTCGAAACTTCTATTTAATCAACCACACTTATCAAAAACTCACAGCACCGCCATTTTTATGATGTCATCACAATGAGCGAAGAGGGTTGCGGGAAAAGGTGGAATGGAAAATAAAAACCAAGAACATAAAATTAAACTAATTAGTAAGAACGTTTATTCTAATTATCTCATCTAATCAATCAAAAAATCTATTTCTAATATCAATATTTATCTCCTTAATTCTTATCAAGCTACAAACGTCATCATCACATGGTTATTCATATCACATGTCTGAAAAACAAGTCATGTGATGTCAGTTCGTAAACGGCACGTGATTTGTCAACATGGACGAAGAAACTTCTCCCTTGCTCGCTGAGCGGAATACAGTCCGTCCAATAAATGAAAGTAAAGAAGAAAGAGAAGCAGAATTGAGTGGATGTGGAGCTACAATATGCTGCAATCCTTACCGTCCTTGTCACAGATTTGTGTCTGTGGTATTTATGTGTTTTTTGAGTTTTGGTAAGTTTTTATTGGAGACAGCTTGTTTTTTCTTACTTATTAAAAAAAAACAATAATTGAATTTTTATTATTACAGGCAGTTATTTTTGTTATGACAACCCTGGAGCACTACAGACAAGTATTAAAGAAGTAATGCATATATCAACTGGTGATTTTATGCAATTTTATTCCTGGTATTCCTGGCCGAATGTTATACTATCTTTCTTTGGAGGATTTCTTATCGATAGGACATTTGGTATTCGTTTAGGTGCAATTATATTTGCTACTTTAGTAATGGTTGGTCAGGTAAAGTAATGAAATTGAATGAATTAATGAAAAATGTTATTTATTTATTTATTTATTTATTTATTTATTTTGTAAAGTTGGTATTTGCTTCTGGTGCATTTGCGAAAAGTTTCATTCTAATGATCGCAGGACGATTTATTTTTGGGTATTTTTGATTATTACTGTTTAATAATATGACAATAATAAACATTATATAAAATTTTATTAGGATTGGTGGCGAATCATTAGCTGTTGCACAAAATACTTATGCTGTTAGTTGGTTTTATGGAAAAGAATTAAATATGGTATTTGGACTTCAGTTAAGTTTTGCAAGAATTGTAAGTATGAATTTTTTAAAATTTTATATATTTTGCTAAAATTACTTATTTAATATTATAGGGCAGTACAGTGAATTTTCTTGTAATGCAACCGATTTACGAGGCGCTTGGAAAAAGTTATAAAGGTTACACTTTATTAGGACTTGCGTTAATGATTGGTAACAATAAAAATAAAAAAAATTAAAATAAAAATAAAATAATAATTTAAAATGCTTTATAGCTGGTTTGACAACACTTATATCATTGGCTTGTGCTCTTATTCTTGCTTATCTTGATAAGAGAGCAGAAAGAATTTTAAAGAAACAAAGTACTGGGACAGGTAAATGTCTTAGATTTTACGTACTTAATTATTTTTAATATGTGTATATATTTTTTTAAAGGCGAAGTAATTCGATTCAAGGATATTTTATATTTTCCACTATCATTTTGGTTAATATCAATTATCTGTGTGGCTTATTATGTAACAATTTTTCCATTTATTGGTCTTGGGAAGTAAGTTTTTATTCAATTTTGTTGTTTTTAATTTCAGTTAGGTATAATTTTAATTTTTTTTTTAGTGAATTTTTTACTCATAAGTTTGATTTATCTATTAATGAAGCTAATGATATAACAAGTCTTTTATATGGTATATCAGCTGTGGCATCACCACTTCTTGGATATGTAATAGACAAAACCGGTCGTAATATATTGTGGGTATTTTGCGCGGTGCTACTGACAGTTTTATCTCACGGTATATTAGCATTCACATTTATCACTCCCTATGTTCCTATGGTAAGAATTTTTTAAAATTAAATGCAGTTAAACCTCTTATTGACAGTTGGCTGAGCTTAATGTAAAAATTCATACAACTTAATTTAAAAAGTACAAAATTTGTTTTTATCATTTAGAAATGTTTAAAATAAGCATTTCTAGTTAAAAAAATTATTCATAACTAAGAAACACAAAAATACATTTAATAATATTTTCAATTTGTGACAATATAGAATTTGTAGAAATTTTCTATGATGATGTTTAACCTGCATTGAGAAATTAAAATTATCTTAAAATTTTATATTTTATATTTAATTAATTAATTTAATAATAATTTTTTAACAGGTATTCATGGGTATTTCTTATTCTATGTTAGCCAGTGCTCTCTGGCCAATGGTCGCCTTTATCATTCCGGATCATCAATTGGGTACAGCTTATGGAATGTAAGTTTGCATAAAGATTGTATAATGCTTACATAATGTTATGTAAAAAAATTAATAATAAATTTATAATTTTTATTATATTTTTAGCATGCAGTCAGTTCAAAATTTAGGTCTTGCAGTGTTTTCATTAATAGTAGGCAACGTAGTAGATAATGCAGGATATCTAGTGCTGGAAGTATTAAATTTAGCTTGTTTGTGTGGTAAGTTTTTTATTATTTTAAGTTATTTTACACTTTTAATAACATTTATATGTATTTTTGTAGTGGCGCTCTTATCAGTTGTCATCTTATGGATAATTGACATGAAACATGGAGGAAAGCTGAATTTTTCAACAGCTCAGAGGAAATTAATTGCCTGTGAACTCGAGTAAGGGACTCAAATGGAAAGGTGAGCTTTGTTTTGCTTCAAAACACCGGCTAATTAGCTATTTGGTTTTCTGAAACCTTAGAACAACTGAAAGACTTGAGCAAGATAGATTATTTGCGTCAGGTTCAATGGCTGACGTTACACCTCAAGATCTATTGCATTCAAGAACCGATTTTTCAATACGGAACCGATATCTCTCTAGATTAGGTGCTACGGTACGTTACCTTAGGTTTTCATGAAACGTATTAGCACTCATTCATCATAGCAGTTGATTTTTTTTTCTGTATTATTTTGCAGCAAATAAAAATGTTCTTTTTTTCTTTTTCTTTTAGTTTAGTTTCAAATGTCTAATGTGGATTTTTTTTAATTTTCAGTTACCATCCCATTATGATAGCTCAGTATGTGCATTAAGTCACAGAACGGGGTTGAAATAAAAGATTCAAGGCCCATTCACAAATCGATATTTTGAGTTTTTGATTTTCAAGACATTTTTAAACGGAATCTCCATTTGTTTTTTTCGTCTCATAGTCATTCATATACGATTTTAAATTGTTTTATATTGTATGTAATTTTATTTTGTTTTGTTCCTATAATTTTATGTTGTTTTGTATTGTGTTGATCAAGTTAGTTAAGTGAAACTACTGGTTATCAGGGACTGAATGGTATATTTTATACACAATTTTTTTAAAAAAGAGAATTGAAATTGAAAAGATATAGATTATATCTCTCTGGCTGGCAAACTAAACATATCAGTCTAAAGTTTGTTTTCAATGATGTCATAAGTTTTTGTAAATTATTTGTTGTTTTTAGGTTTAAATCTTGAGGATACTAATTTTTTTTTAATTCTTATTTTTGAAATTTAAGGACAAGTGTCGAACTTAATTTTGTGTAAATGATAGGTGAACATCATAAATTAAGATTGCTATATTTTTGTAGATATAAATAAAAAATTCGATAAATATTTAATATTTACTTGTAGGATCACAGGCTGAAGAAGAAAATATTTTTATCAACCGGTGGATATTTTTAATAAGGCAATAATCTGTGATTAAGTGTTCTTCCGGAATGTATAAGAACCTGTTAATTTAAATCATGTAATTGTATTCATAAATATAAACCGTGAATTAAATAAGCTATGTTTATTTATGTAATTGTATGAGTATTTCGCGTTTGATAAGCAACATGAGAACTTTCACTTAGTAACGATAGATGGGGTAAGCGACCGCTTCAAAGCAAAGTGAAGTATCATCACAAGCAAAACACGACAACGTGATGGCTGGTCATTCAGTCAAGAACAGGCAAAATCAAATAAGTGTTAAGTCAAAAAAATCTAATGGCAAGAAGAACACATCAAATCAACCAGTGTATGTGATTCTTGTAATGCGAGTTGATTTTAATAATATATAATCCATGTTTACATTACAGATCTGGAACTACACAGCGTACTGGGGCAACAGCTTATGCTGAGCCTTGGGCACCTTCAGCACACAGCGCATTGAAAGCACTTCTTTCAGCAAGATTGTGTGCTGCTGTGTGGAATAATATATCAGATTGTGATGAAACGTTCAATTATTGGGAACCTGTAAGATTTACTCTTTTTATTATTTATTATTTAATTAACCTGTAATTTGTTTTTAGACCCATTTTCTTTTGTATGGTTCCGGATTTCAAACCTGGGAATATTCTCCGTTATATGCAATTCGCTCGTATGCTTACATTCTATTACATGCTGCACCAGGATGGCTCTACAGTAACTTATTGCAAGCAAATAAAGTGTGTATTATACATTATTTAGTCAAATTTAATGTGATATTTAACTTTTTTTTCTTCAGGTTTTAGTATTTTATTTTATTAGATGCCTTTTGGGATTTACTTGTGCAGTATGTGAAGTTTATTTTTACAAGTATAAAATATAATAAAATTGATATATTGGAGTTTTACTTCAATTGTTTATTATAATTTTATTACAGAGCAGTATGTCATAGATTTGGTTCTCATGTGGGCAGGATGACATTAATATTTCTTTTATTTAGTGCTGGAATGTTTATTTCAAGCACTGCAATGCTACCTAGTAGTTTTACTATGTATTGCACACTTTTGACTATCGGTACCTGGTGTTATCAAAAATATCAGGTACTTTTTTATTTGTTAATTTTTTTAATAGAAGAAATTAATAGTTTATGTCTTTATTTAAGCTTGCAATTATCAGTGTAGCAACAAGTACTTTTATTGGTTGGCCATTTACAGCAGTTTTAGGGTAATTGATTTAAGATGGAATTTCATCCCATACGAAAAAATTCTACAGAATTCTGCAGAAACGTGCCTAAATTATTCTGCGGAATTTATTCCGCAGGATTTTTCTGCAGAAAATATTCTGTTAAGACATTTTCTGCATAATGTCTGCAGAATTATGTAAGACTTTTTTACGTATGGTGTGAAATAAATGTTGACAGAATATTTT